>JAIPRM010015463.1:0-10132 GCA_025469315.1 Stegophylla sp. TES_Ste_2020 | reverse complement strand
TAAAAACACTAGCTTCTTCACTTCACTAAGAATCTAAAATATAAGAAATAATATTCTTGAAATATTGCAATATCTTACAATATTTATACTAAAATATTTCATATCTTTGTACCATTACAATAATATAAAAAGTGATTTTTAAAAAATATATTAGTAATCAGTATTAAATAATAACCTTCAACGTGTCTATCTTACCATATACCAAGGTCTCAAATGTCAAATTACTTGTACATACATACTTATACATAAGATAGTAATTTGAAAAAAAAAAAAGTAAGTTAAATGTTTTTTACATTAATAAATTAACATTTTCGTTTATAAGAGTCCTTAAATGTTGGACACGAGAAATCACCCAAAATACGCCACTAAAAATATGGATCCATACATAAAAAAATATTATTGTTCATCAACAATGTAAACTCAACACATGTATTACTTCACTCAGAATTTAAAAGATGGAGGAGATATTTAAAAATTATAAACATTATTTTAAGTAATTAATTACATTACACATACCTAATTCAAAATATTTTTTGACAACACCAGTAATTAAATATACAATTTAATCAAGCATTTTTATTTGAACCATAATTTTAGTATTTTTATTAACACATAATGTACGATTAATATATTAATTCGTTATTACATTATTCTAGATAACTATGGCCGACAATTATATGTTCTAAAAATAATTAAAATCTGCCCTTAAAATATTCTCTAAAAATAAAATGAATAAAATAAAATAAATTCTAATGTTTTATTGTTTTATTTTCAATAAAATGATTTTTTTTTTTTTTTATATATTATCAAAAAATTTTCTTATTTTTTAATGGATTAAATAAACGATAATTGTATGAGTGAAGCCAATTTATAGTTTATCAAGGATAAATGGTATATTATCAGTTTACCAAGCACCTGCTGCAATCTGATATTTAAAATCGTAGAAAAATTTATTATTTTGTAAAATATCTCAATTTGTTGAGTTAGAAATACATTAAAAATGTATGAAAGCTTAAATATGTTCTAAAAATGCACAAAAATTTTAAAATATACCTAAAAATTGTATTAACTCCAAAATATGCAAAAATATGCCAAATAATATCACGAAACAAATTTTGGTCCAAACTAGTTATTTTTCAGACCAATCAATAAAAATATGCAAATGCATACAAATGTCGGCCCTGTAGATAACCAATAATAATCCTGTTCATATTAAGTTGCCTATATAGTTTGTATAAAAATATGTTTAATAGTTTTGTACAGAGGTTTTCACATTTATAATTGTTTACAAATAATTCTTAAAATAATGAAAATCAAATTTAAAACTGCGTTACATATTTTTTTGGAAGCATAAAAAACCTGGAATGTTAAAACTTGGATGGTACAAATTTGGAACGTAAAAATCTGGACAGTACAAATCTGGAATTTAAAATTTTTAAAATCGTAAATATCTGCAAGGTGCAAATCTAAGTAGTAAAAACCTTGACGGTTCAAATTTGGAACGTAAAATCTGGACAGTACAAATAATCTGGAATTTAAATATTTGAAACCGTAAATATCAGGACGGTATAAAAATGAAAATTTAAAGTTTGAAAACCATGAGCGATAGGAAAATTTTCCAAAATGCCCCACGTCACACAGCAAGTCGATTATCAAGCCGAAATGTCCCCATGTTACATTGTTACTCAACGAGCTGAGGGATATTTTCGATTTGCATAGTGAAGGGGAGTCGACCAAACACTCAGTGAACTTATCAAAGCTCATATAACGTTCGATAATATTTTGATAACGTTCGATGTCATGATTGATAATCGTCTATTTTTTAATGATTTAGTTTAAATGACGAAGATTACCGTTCAGGTATTAACGGTTTCAAAAATTTAAATTATAGAATTGTACTGCCTAGATTTTTACGTTCTAGATTTGATCCGTCTAGATTTATATCGTCCAAATTTTAACATTCTAGGTTTTTACGTGGACCCATTTTTTTGCGTCATATTTTGGTAAATAGTCGTTTGATCAAATGTTGTTTTTCTTACTTTTTACTTTTAGTTTCTTACCATTTCACTTACTAAACACATGGGTATAATAATTAAATAGGTACTCAAAAAGTCAAAAATATCTTTAGTATTTCTACTAATTATTTTTTCGATTTTTTCATCCATATCTAATTTGTTTTATAACAACTCATATACCCCCTTTTTCAGTGGCGGATTTTGGATCTAGGATTTAGATAGGTCAGTAGCGTACTCAGGATTTTAGTACTGTAGGTCAGCTCAGCTCAAGAGGGCCACCGGCCACATATACAACAAGCCAAGTAGGTATAAAATCTAAAAAGGGATAGAGCTACGTTCGAGAATTATCGATTTAATTTAATAATTAAAGAAATTATTTCTTTCGTATTTTGGTATCAACATAACTAATTATTTACTCTCAAAGCATGAAAAAACTATGCAAGATTACATAAAACTTAAAACTGTTAATATTAAGAATTTTTATTATGCCTTAGTCAACTTCCTAAAGGTGGTAACCTATATGATTAAAACAATCACACTCGTCAGTTTTA
Source organism: Stegophylla sp. TES_Ste_2020 (assembly GCA_025469315.1). NCBI lineage: Eukaryota > Metazoa > Arthropoda > Insecta > Hemiptera > Aphididae > Stegophylla > Stegophylla sp. TES_Ste_2020. The sequence goes on along the minus strand of JAIPRM010015463.1, from coordinate 7,566 downwards.
GTTGAATCGGTTATTTCAATAATTTATTAAATTTGTTATTATAATCAGAAACAATTGGCACATTTAAGTACATACTTTTTTTGATTCTATTGCTGTCAAATCCAGGCAATGATTTTTGTAAATCATCTAGATGTCATATTATTTTCTATCTAGATGAAATAAAGATATGATTATTCTATCTAGATGAAGTATCTAGATAAATTTATGTATTCAATTACACTGTTATTATATACCAAATTAACAAATATAATTGAATCATGAAATGTAATTACCTATAATATATTCTATTTTCTTCATTTTTGAAAATGCTTCATTTATTTTTTAAAACCATTATTTTTACAGAAATAGACTTCTCATTTCTCATTGTTGAGTATAGCCAAGTTTATTATTGTATTAACCTTTATTCTGTTATTATTGAACGGGGGATTAATTTTATGCACTTCGGATGACTCAAACTTTTTTCAACTGTAGCACTACTGACTGCTAGTAATTAAACTATTTTTATAGAGTTGATGGATTTGAATCACTGAAGTGATTTTGATCATTGAAGTCATGTCACTGGGTATCATAAAATATACATAAAATTTTAATGGTATATTTATCTTCATCTCCCTTTTTCAAATTAACAGTAAATAATATCAAATGACTTATATTCCATTCGTTACTATAGATCATCTTAATTAACATATTTTTTATTAAATTTAAATAATTCTATAATACCAATTTTATCATTTGTTCTTAGTTATTTTTCAATTAAAATATATTTAAGAATTAAAAAATTCAATTTTTTAGCAATATTTAAAAAACCTTTAAATTGGTTATTTTAAACATTTTTTAATTAATCTAAAATCACGAATTATAAATTGAAATTAAAATACTGATCAACTGATAGTTTAGAACAACATATACACCAAATTCCTCAAAAAATTATTTTAGATTCTGAGCGAAGCAAAGAAGCTAGTGTTTTAAATGATGTTTACTATTATTTTTTTTTTTTTTGTATTTTTTTTTTTTCAGTAAACATTTTTCGTATGAAAATACTTGTTTAAAAGTCTTGACCAGCAATTTTTCGAAACCAGATTTGCCTTTAGATGATACTTTAAAGAGGTCGTTTTTCAAATTTTTAAATTTTCTTTTGGGAAAAACTATACAATATCTGACAAAATACTTGAAAACCATTATTTTTTAACCCAGTATATATGAAAATTTAAACGTAGATAAATAATAATGTAAGAAATATTTTGAAACTGTGAAAAAAAAATTTGGGAATATTTTTATTATTTTTTTCCTGCAAACAATTTTTCGTGTAGAAAATAATACTTATATAAATACTTATCTGAAAGTCTCAAACAGCAACTTGTTGAAACCAAATTTTTCTCTATATCGTACTTTAAAACGGCAATTTTTCGAAATTCCCAATAGTTTTCTCGAAATTTAGGAAGAACTATCCAAAATTTGACAGAAAAAACTCGGAAGCTATCTTCTTTCGAACCAAATTTTATGAAAATTTAAACATAGATAGACAATAATGTGATAAACATTTTAGCACAAGAAGGTTTCGAAAATTTGAAAAAAAATTTTGGACATTTTTTTATAACACCCTTTTTATTAAATTATTTTTTTTTTTTTTTATTTATTAGATAAAAAAAGAAAAGTAATGTAAAGTATATAGTAAAAGTAAAGTAAAGCAAAGACAAGCCAAGTATAAACAAAAAAATCGGATATCCTTCGTACAATGAGTATTCTTACAATAACGGGTTTTTTTTTCTTTTTATGTTTTCTTCAAGAAATACTTGTCCAAAAGTTTCATACAGGACGGTCAAATTTCTCAATGCTTTTTCCAAAAGCGAGAAAAACTTGTCGAAGAATTGAAAAAAATTTGCACAATATGCCGTAAACGGGACTTTCATAAAATCGATTGTATTAATTTTGCTTTAAATCTGAAACTAATAAGACTAGAAACTTGTAATTTTCACACATTATCAACAATACTGTATTACAGACGTACAAATCGTTTCAAAATATCTATTCACTTTGGGGGTAAATATAGCATTTTAGAACTATATTGGGTTTTGTTAGGTTTTATCGAGTTAAATTTTTCTAAATTATTAATATTATTAGCTGAAGATTTAAAACAAACTTAGTCACATATATGTCTAATTAATATAAAAAATCTCAAATATCGTAAGTTGAGTTTTGATTTAATAACTGATTTAAGTTAGGATTTTTATAAAACTTGTAAATTTTACGTAAAATAATTTTTTTTTCAATCAAAACGTTATAATTATAACTATTAAAACTTAAAATACGCTTAATATTTTCTTTTAAAGTTTTACCAAAAGATTCTTAATGTATTTTTCTACATGTAACATCCATCCAAATAGTGGCAAAATTCTCAATCTGAATATATTCGTCATAATATATTTTATTAATCGTTTTTAGGGCAGAAAATTGTATACCAATTTACTCATACAAAGATCAACTTATATTTACGTTTTTGCTAAAATCAGTAGTACAAATTTTTAATCATTAGACCTTTAAACTTCAAAAAATACGCAAAATTAATCATTTTCACGAATATTTTGATAAAACAGATTATTCTGTTATTACCTATTCCAAAATTAATATTGCTTATATCATAAAATATCAAAAATACCTTATCATAGACAGATTTTGTGTAGAATGTAAATATTTAACAAAATTTTTAGTAATAATAATAATAATTATAATTTATTTACGCCCCAAAGGCAAATAGTACAGAATAGTAAAGTATGACAATAAATAAAAAACATATAATGCAATATTAAACTAAAATTTATAACAATAGTAATTTTTTTAATTTACACTTATTATCAAAAAAGAAGTCAAAATGTTTTAATTCATTACAACTAGTTAAAATTCTATTAATTGGTCCGTAGTAACTGTAATTTTGAGCATGATGACTAATAAAAAAAGAAACATGATTTCTAGAATTAAATGTTGGAACATTAAGGGTTAATATAGCTCCCAGTAAATCCGAATCTTCAACATTATTATTTAAGAAATTATAAACAAGGCTAATATCCAAAAATTTTCTTCTTTGTGCTAAAGATACTAGTTTTACTTTTAAAGAAAACTCAGAGTCAACTAAGTTACTAAATTTAAAATATAGTTTACGTAAAAATTTATTTTGTGCTCTTTCTAATTTATTTATCAAAGTCAAATGATATGGGTTCCATAATATAGAACCATATTCTAAAATTGGACGAACAAGAGCGCAGTATAGTATTTTCCAGCAAACTGGGTCATTAAATTGTTGGCAATTTCTATAAATGAATTCTAACATCTGCATCGTTTTATTATGAATAATGTTAATTTGTTTAGTGAAAGAGAGATCATTTGAAAGAATAATTCCCAAATCTTTGATAAATTGTACTACTTTCAAATTAAGTATTAAACTTACTTACTTAATGTAAAATTGACAATTATTGTTATCTATAATTAACTGAAGCTCCACTTAGAACCGTTTTACTAAAGAATTAATTTATCGTTTCTTTAAAATTCAACACATCCACTAAAACTATCCAACCCGAGGAGTGAAAAATACCCGTGGTATGAAGTATATCCGGCTTTTTACGATTTAAATTGTCATTAATTGATGACATCCTGTATCAACCTTTGCGTATAATTTTATATGTATTTATTTTTTTATAGATACCAAATTTAACATTTAATTTATATTACAATTTAGTACCTATTATACTTCATTATCAATTCACAAAAATATAAATTTTATTGATAAATTAAGTGTATTATATTTAAGGGATACAAATATACGCTTCAATTTTTTTTGTGATCATTCTGAGTTTAAAATGCACTAAATTAAAATGAAAAATGAAATCAAAATTAAAAACAAGCGTTAATCGCTTTTGGCACATTCAGTCAGATTTTAAAGCATTTTATTCACGCTTAGCTTCATTTCTGAATTCAAAACTAAAATTACTACACATATTTTGAATTAATGTGCAATTGCATAATGCCACCTGTTTTTTTTTCATCATTACATTGTAATTATTATTTTATGGATTATTAACTTCACCATCAAACTTAATGTACGACAAATTTTCATACAAAATATAGGAGTAATCGTTTTAAAATAATTTATTTTACACTTAAAATCCCCAATACACATTAATAAGTAGACTAAAGTTACTAATTTAACTAAACAAAATATAATAATTTTCAACTAAGGGTTTGCCACGTAGTACGGTGTAGACGCAAAAAAGAAATAATAATAATAATAATAATAAGTTACACAAACATTTTACAAATAAATAATTATGGGTGTACGATAGACGTTATAAATTACGATATGTTATTGTATTTAGTTGGTTTAGGTAATTTTCAACGACCGTGGGAGCCACTGCGTTAACCGTAAGTCGGTCCTACGAGGCCGCCAGCACCACCGCCAGCACCACCGCCAGCACCACCGCCAGCACCGCCGCCAGCACCACCGCCGAATCCAAGACCGCCTCCGAAGTTACCGTTGCCACCGTGCGCTAGAGCTGCGATCAGCTGAGGCTTTTGGTGGAGACCAAAAAGGCCGTGACCACCACCGCCAAATCCACTGCCGATTCCGTAACCGGCACCGTGACCTCCGCCGAAGCCGCCACCGTGTCCGAAACCTCCACCGTGACCGAATCCACCACCGCCGTGTCCTGCGCCGCCACCGTGTCCGAAACCTCCACCGTGACCAAAACCACCACCGCCGTGTCCTGCACCACCACCGTGACCAAAACCAGCGCCGTGTCCTGAGCCGCCTCCGAAACCACTGCCTTGACCGAAACCTATCGCCTGCGCGGAACCACCACCACCGTGACCGGATCCAAATCCGTATCCGCTCCCTTGACCGGCGCCAAAACCATTCACGTAACTGCCGCTAGAGCCTTGTCCATAACCACCAGCGTTGCCACCGGAACCACCTCCAGAACCGAATCCGACGGCGTTGCTACTGGCACCACTTCCGGAACCGTATCCACCGGCGTTACTGCTGGCAATGGCATTGCTGCTGGCACTACCTCCGGAACCGTATCCGACGGCGTTGCTACTGGCACCTGCACCAGAACCATATCCACCAGCGCTTCCACCAGACCCAGATCCGTATCCACTGCCTTGTCCGTAAGTGCTGGAACCACCTCCGTAACCGGAACCAGCTCCATAGTTGCTATTGACCGATCCGCCTCCAAAGCCTTGACCTCCTCCAACGCCTTGACCTCCTCCGCCGCCTCCGGAACCGAATCCTACGCCAATACCAACGCCCGAAGCTCCTGCGCCATTACCGGACCCAGCACCGTAACCCTGACCATAGCCAACGCCACCTCCATTAGCTGCACCACTAGTGCCAAAATGATTAATAGGGCGGATTGCACCGAAAATTACTCTTTTCGCGGCGGCTACGTCATCTTCGGTCTTTTCAGTTTTTCCTTCCGACTGTACATCTGTAACTTTCGATAGGTCTGCGTCGGCCAAAGAATAGCTTACGAAACATGCTGTCGAAACCAGTAACTATATAAAAAAAAAACAACATTAGAGTTAACATTTTGGTTAAGTGAAAAAAAAAAATAGAGAGGAACTTCTATGTGTAAACTAAAAACCCAATCAAACGTATGAAAGTTCAATTGAATTTAAATATATATTGTCTAAGAAATTGTTTTTAGAACACTTAGACCTCTAGTCTAGATACATACAATTTTACAGTAACAACAGTAGAAAAATATTTTAATCCAGAGAAAAAAAGATTAATAAAATTTAATAAATCTATTTGAAATACAATTTCAAATTGACTGAATCAAAATAATAAAAAACAGAAATATGAGTTGAATGTTAAAAAATAATATATTTTACTTTGAAAACGAAGTTATTATGAAACGTATCATTTAATCAAATATCTAAATTTCAGTGTAATTTCAATAATTAAATAATTATTACTCGTACTAAAATAATTGTACTTTTTACGAGTATTGATATATTACATTCCTTATTAGTTATGTATTAACTAAAACACTAAATTTTAAGTAATATTTTCAAAATAAACTTAATTTTTAAATATTTTTAACTTAAATTAAATTTAGTGGTTATTTTCTTAAAAATTCCGAAGTTGCAATAAAGAATTCGAAAAATTGTAATTTTTATTTATATGACTATTCTTTTAGATAAAGTTATTGTCAGTATAAAATTATTAATAAATATTTTAAGTGCTTACCATAGATGTGAAGACAGCCATGATTGATTGTTGAATGTACATTTTCTAGTAGCTTCAGTAGTTTATATACTCTGGATCCACTGGATGTCTACATGAAACGGGGATACCCTACTCATGCACATAATATAACCCCGAGTCTATTTGACCGAAATAATTGTTACAATTGTATTGTATTTGATTAAGTGAGAAATTTTTGTCTTTATTCACGTCACTATTATACATAGTCTTAATAAAGTATTTGATAATTTACATTCTAACTTTTACTTTAAAATTATTACTCAAAGTCAAAGCTTTTAAAAATATCTAACGTAGTATGCTTCTCACCAAAGAACAAAAAATATTGTTTATGAAGAGATATTATAACCTTAATAGAAATATGTACAGAGATATTACATAAATTAAAGAGATATTCTATAAACTAATAAATAATACATAATAGTGTACAATAATATAACAAAATTGTAGTTTTTTGAACCCCATTTTTTTTTTATAAATATTCGAATACAAATATTTAATAAAAAAATATTAATTTCAATATAGATTAACACAAAAATATGTAAGTATTGAACTATATTTAATAGTTTTTTCATATAGATATACATAATAATACGTAATATATGAAACTTCTAGAGATTTTTCGATGATTAATGATTGATTTTTTAAACCAATATCTTACTTTCCTCTACAAAATCTAAATAAAATTAAAGTAAATCATTAAACGATTAAATACTATTCATTATTACATTTTATATATATTTTTTCAAAATATGTTTGAATTTATCACTTATTGTATTATGAACAAGATGGTTTAATTTTTTGTATTTTAGTTGTTATACAATAATGTTTATTTTTTATTTTATTTTTTTTGTGTACATGTTTTCGTATAAATACGCTTGTCAAAAATTTTTGAGCAGCAACTTTTTGAAACCGTAGATACTTTAAAAAGATTCAGAAACTATTTTTTTTAATTCAAACTTTGTTAAAATTTAAACATAAATAGGTAATAATTAGGGCAGAGAAGTTATAGGAGGTAAAATTTAAAAAATATGCATAGAAAAAATTGAATATATGCATCAAATCTATTAAATATGCAAAATAATATGCACAAAAAAAATTATATTTAATGAAAATATATATATATATATATATAAAAGATAGATCATTGTAACTTATGTTTTAGATTCTGAGCGAAGTGAAAAAGCTAGTGTTTATACAATGATGTTTTTTAGATTCTGAATGAAGTGAAGAAGCTAGTGTTTTTACAATGATGTTTATTTTATTTTTTTATTTTTATTTATTTTTTTTCTGTGTACAACTTTTTGTAT
>JAIPRM010015462.1:0-10132 GCA_025469315.1 Stegophylla sp. TES_Ste_2020 | reverse complement strand
TTTACCCATATCAGTATTTTAATTCGATTCGATACTTTTCTTTCGATACCTACTCATATCAGTCCTTTTGTTTCGATACTTTACTCATATCAGTATTTTTATTCGATTCGATACCAAGTAAAAGTATCGATACTTTTCTTTCGATACCACGTCCCTATGCGCACATTGCACACATTACAGAGACCGCATATTGTCTTATCACCTCGCTTAGGAATTTGATTAGTTGATAACGGCTGTGATAATACTCAGTTTTGAAATCAAAAACATGGAAAAAATTTGAATTTATTAAGTTATCTAACCATGTTATTATCTTTGAAATTTAAAACATGGTTTGAAGGACTCATAGACATATAATAGATAGACCGCGCATTAGTGAAATATATTGAAACATACATATGTGCGAGAGGCTCTCTTAGTTGACTTTTTCAATGAAGTTATAAGCAATTTTATAACACTCCCTGGTAATAATTGAGATGGGAAAACTGATAAGATTCATTCCAATAATTATTGTTCATTTTTTACATATTAAATTAATTTTGAATTTTTATATTACACTTCGTTTACACCATATAAATTCGAGCACAAATGAAATAGATGGAAAAATTAGGAACTATTATACAAAATTAATATTATTTAAACATCAATAGCATAGATAAGTATAATGTAATGATAAGAAGAATTCAATGTTAAATAAATAAAAATTCAAAATTGTTATAGTTTAATAAACAAAATATTTGTATATAAACATATCTTAGTTCATGATTTGTTCATAGACATATAATAATAGACTATTATATTATTAATTATATACTAATAGAACTATTATATGTCTATGGTATTGACTTTGTTTATCACACGATGTAGAGAAGATAATATCTTCTCTACATCGTTGTTTATCATTATTTTCTAATATCTAATCAATAAATATTAATAAACCCAAAGACTATTATACAAATTGTTTATAAAGTCCTTGAAAATGTCACCTATAAGTTTGTCTCTCTCGCACATAATATGATGGCATCATAGTACTATCTACAAAATGAGTGTAGTGCGCGGTCTATCCATTATTCTATTATATGTCTATGGAATGACTATACAACTCAAAATTACTGATTTTTTTTTAATATTTAAAAATTATAAAAAAAAGAAAAAGAAAAGCATAGATAAGTAAACCGGACATACTTCGCTCCTCGTGTCAGATACTCTTGAAGGGTGTATATAATTTTAAAGAAACGATAAATCATTTCTTCAATAAGATGATTCTGAACCATATACATATAATGTACATATATTATGTCTATGTTCTGAACGAAAGATGTTAATAGTATAAAGAACAATAATAGTCGTCATTTTCAACACGCTCACCAAGAGTATGTGAATTTTAAAATAAAAATATACAAAATAGCAAAGATAAATAATATTATACATTGTAATTTAAAGTTTAAACAACCTAATGCATAATTTTGATTTAGAACATAAGAACTAAAATAAATGTAAAAAACCTTGTAGGCAATAATATAAGTTTATAAATTCAAATAAAAATACATAAAATTAAAAGATAATGAACAAATCAATGTAGTCATTATTTATTAATATAGGTACTTTACGGGGAGGGTTCAGGGGGTCTGGACCCTCCCAGACTCCGATATTTATATTTTATTATATGCAGTGATACACATGATTAATCTCTTCATTAATTAATACACTGAAAACTAGTTTTTAATAAAAAAAATTTTATTTATGACACAATGGGAAAGATAATATGAAATAGGAAATTTTCATGAGGAATATATATGATGACAGTCAAAAACACTAACACACTTCACAACTTTATTTACTCTATCATAAGTTCCTAATTCTTAAAACCCTTCAATAAAATCATACTGTTTAGAATATTATTATTCTAAAAATTATTTTATATACATTTCATCAAAAGTAATGAAATCTCTTGGTAACTCTTATGTTCGAATTTATTTGAAATGATTGAAATAGTTATTATTAAAACCAGGTAAAAATTTTGATTTTCCTATTCAACACCTAATAGTTGATGGAGCAGACAAATTTATTTTTTGGAGACGTATAAATGTATATGCAGGTGGAGATTTATAAAAGAAAATCAAAGCTGAATTTTATTCTGCAGTTATCCATGCACGACGTTTTGTTTTTAACTGTATACTCATCAAAGCCCTAGAGTTTCATGATGGAAATTTATATGCATCTATTAATTTTTTTTAATTTAGAAATATAAATATTTTTATTATGTATTATTTTAGTTTTTACAATGTTTATTTTTTTTCTCCTGTAAACACTTGCGTATGGATTTACTCGTCCAAAATTCTCAATCAGTAACTTTTTGAAACCGGATTTGCTTCTAGTTGGTACTTTAGAAAAAGTCATTTTTTGAATTTCTCAATTCTTCATTTTTTTAAAAAACTACTTGGAAACCATAATTTTTTGATCTAAAATTTAAACATAGATAAACAATAAAATGAGAAATATTTTGGCGCAAGAAAATTTTGAAAATGTTAAAATTATTTCCCCTTTTCTTTATTTATTAGATAAAAAAAAAGTAAAGTATTAACAAGAAAACCGTATACACTTAGCATCATAGATATTTATTCTTTTTCGGGTCAGAAGATACTCTTGGTGGGTGTGTTGAAAATAATGACTACTATTGTATTGTTTTTTATATTAATAACTTCCTTCGTCCAGTATTGTTATATTGAAAAAAATATTTATCGTTTCAAGTTTATTTAAAATTCTACACACATTAATAATAATTGACCCGAAAAACAAGGAATATCCATAGTGCAAAGTATCCGTCTGGTTTTCTTGTTTATACTTTTTTTAAATTTTATTTTTCTGTGCGTTTCGTTATCAAAATCACGAGATGATTTTCATTACATTGATATTAGTTATTCAATCATAACACCAAAAGTAATATCGTAGGTAACTTGAAATTTTCACTTTATATTAGTAGCACACCATTGCAAACTTGTAAAGTTTTAAAATAAATTTGACAACTTTTAGATTATAAATAGAACCATGAAAATATTAGATTTTTTAATGATTTTTTCTAAAAATATTTATTTTTGATAATAAGACCTGAAAATATATGATTTTACTTGAATATTTTATAAATGATATTAAAATTTTAGAAATTGTCAGTCAAAATTTTTTTACAAGCATTTAAATAGAATTTCAATGAATCGACCGTTTTTTTACCAAATTCCTATTTTAAATTCTTTTATTTAATCTCTATGAAACTTGGGATGGGTATAGATAGAAAAAATGTACAAAGCATATTAAGTTATTATAACCTTAGCAGAATTTAATGTCCAGATTTTAGATATTTATTCTTTAGAAAATCAGAACATACTTAGACCAGGATACTTAAATGTTGTTTTTAAACAGTTAAAATACTGGCATTTATTGCTAGACATGATCAAAACAGTATAAAGTTCTTATACATTTAAAATATTTATATATGTAATATATTACATTTATTAACCATAGGTATAAATCTTTATTTAATAAAATAATAATTTTATTGAAAATACGGATTCCAAAACATCTACTATAAATAATAGGTGCAAACAACAATGTAGTCGTGTTACATTGTCAACAAAGTGTACCATCACATTATATTTTATTATTTTTTTGATTTTATTTTTGATTTATTAAGCTTTAATGAAATTAAAATTGACTTAGCAGGATTAAAATCAGGTATAAATTAAATATAAAACACAAATAGTTTGTTTTAAGTATTTTATTGAAAAAGTCATAACTATTACGATGATGCTTCCATCGCGGCGGCTGCAGCTGATTCTTCAGTGTACTTTCCTTTACCTTTGAGAGCCAAAGCCTGAGCTCTGCCTTTACCTCTCCTATCAAGGATCTTCTTACGGTCTTTGTCCAACTTCAATTTAACAATAACACACTGAAAGACATAAATTCATTATGTAAAAATAGTAAGACAAACAAAAATGTTATTGAACATAGTTCACAATTTAGCCTAGAAAATACTAAATATAATTGGCAACAATTAGTTTTGATATAATTTATTAGGATACACTTGTAATAATATTAGATAAAACTTACATGAATAAAAAAAATAAAAAAAGTGTGTACTTCGCACAACAGGTGGGATACTCTTGGCAGGTGTGATGAAATTCAAAGAAATGATAAATTATTACTTCAATAAAAAAACTCTGAGCAGAACTTAGTTCAATATACAATTTTGAGTGGAGCTCTTCATACGTGGAATTTTTTAATCAAAGAATTAATTTATCGTTTCTTTAAAATTTAATACACCCACCTCACGGTGCCGAAGTATATATGGTTTTGTTTCTTTGTTACATCAAACATTTTCTAATGCTTCAATGGTATTATTAACAATCAACACCGTAAACTCTTAATTATATTTAGATTGTGCGGTCTGAATCAAAATAGGTATATAATATTTTAAAATCTTTACAAATATCTGAATTTCATTTAATTCTAACGTGCAGCGGAATCCCTAGAATATTCTCGAGGAACCCAAGGGATCCGCAGAGCACAAATTGAGAACCGCTGCACTATAATATAATTTGTACTAATGTTTATCGAGTGGCCTCTGGTTAGACAAGGTTGAAAAAATTGCAAAAATCATTTTTTATCTGATAATGTTTGAACCCGATACCGTTGTATCCAAGAAATACGGCTTAGCCACTTGAACTAAAAATACAGCGATGAAAACCATTGAAATAATAGGTATTTAATATAAAACACGGGAACAATGTGTTTTCTTCAAAATAAAATAATTAAAAAACTTGTATCCACGAGGATTTTAGTTCACACCATCAAATAATACATAAGATGGAGATAAAACATCAACCTCCTAGAGTGTAAATTAAAAATATATATATGTCAGTGCTTTCTCAGACTTTTTTAATCAGACCCTTGTAAAGCGTTTTATTATAAAATGAGTAAAAAATTTTATTGGACAAAATCTTCGCAATGAAATTCTTCACCTATTATACTGTACCAAGTTTCAAAAAGAATGGTTGAACTAATTTTTTTATGTATGTTAAAGTGTATAATTTTTGTTAAAACTAACGAATTCTGTCAAATCATTATAAAGGAAAAATTTGACTTTCCGAGATTTTTTCGAGTCAATTAGACATAGATGTGAGTGACACATCACATTAAATTTTCAAGTCTAAATAACAAGAATTAAAAAATTTATTACACTAACAAAAAACGAGAAATTCTTAATATTTTTAAAATGCTATACTTAACTTAAAATTGATCAATGTTTTTGAAATTTTTATAAAGTATTCACATAAAGAGCTCAAAATCTAACACACTATAAAACTTTAGTACGAATATGTAAAATTTTACATATTCATACTAAAGTTTACGTGTTTTATTTTTTTGCTCATGTGATTTATATTTAATTCTATAATATCAAGTGTAACCTAACTACTGTAATTAACTGTAATTAATTAGTAAATTAATACCTTAATGCAGATTAATGTGAATTATTTTTAACAAAATTTACTATAATAAGAATATAAAATTATTATACCATATAAAAATGAATTAAAACATCTATCTTACAAAATAACAAGGAAAATAAAATAATACCTTAGAAGGGTGGATTCCAACATAAACAGTAGCACCATTAGCTTTTTCACGTTGGATTCTTTCAATGTAAATAACATATTTCTTTCTGTAGACTTGAACTATTTTGCCAACTTGTTGACCTCTGAAGTGTCCCCTTACAACCTAAAATAATAAGTTTTGAAATTTAGTATATTATAATTATATGAATTTAAAAAGTTAGGACAACATAAGCTTTAGTTGTTTAAAGAAAATTACTCCACACAAAAAATTAATCAGAGCCTTAAACTTATCATTCAACAGATTAAACTCATACAATTAGTCGTTCAACAACAAGAACTGTGATTGAAGAATAAAAGTATTTGTTATTTATCTGTTTCAAAGAATGGTTTTAATTCATCACATCAGTTAAAAACACAATTTAAATTATTTCAAAAAATACTATTTAATTCAGTTAATTTATGATAAATGTAACTATAATTTTTAACATAAGTATTCAATCAGAGCCTTTATAATAGCATTTAACAGATAAAACTAGTACAATCAATCATTCAGCTACAAGAACTGCAACTAAAGAATGTTTATACCAGTTATTCTGTTTCAAAGAATGGTTTTGCTTCATCAATTTAAGTACTCATGAATTGTAAATAATTCAAACAGCTATGTAGATCTAATCCTATATTTGACTAGTACCTATAATAATTTTAATAGTTTATAACAATATTTAATCAGAGCCTTTATAATAGCATTTAACAGATAAAACTTGTACAATCAGTCATTCTGCCACAAAAACTATAACAGAAAAACAATTTAACTTGTTATTAGTCTGTTTCAAAGAATGGTTTTGCTTCATCAATTTAAGTATTCATTAATTATTATTTTTATTTATAAATTTGTTTGTGTTGGCATATAAAAGAATAAAAATATTAAATCAAAGCTATTACCTTAGCACAACCTTGATAAGACATATTATATATACATTTTGGCATTATTATAATGCTAGTATACTCAATAAAATAGTATGTTTGTTTATAAAATGAAATGTTTAAACTATATGTAGATACTAAAGCTAATTATAGGTTATTTTACTGGGTATTTCGTCAACTTCACTTCGCTTCGCATTGCAAAATAAGTTGATTATCAAGCCAAAATGCCCCCAAAGTTGTACAACAAGCCGAGAGATATTTTTGATTTGTGGAGCTAAGTGGAGGCATTGACGAGCGTAGTGAGTAGACCAAACAGCCAATAAACTAACCTACGCCGTCAGGCGGTGCACATGCGACAGTTGCGACGAGGCTACTTCAATACGCCTTGCTAGGTAGTTGCAATAACCGGTAAGTACCAAAAAAAATAAAAGTAAAGTCTAGACAAGAAAGACGGACATACTTCGCACTGCGAATATTCTTCCCTCTCCGGGTCAGGTACTCTTGGTGAGTATGTTAAAAAAGAAGGTTATAATTGTTCTTATTATAAAATTATTTTCATTCAGAATCGTCTTATTAATTTTGATGATTTATCATTTGTTTAAAATTCTACAAACCCACCAAAAGTAGCTGACCCAAGGAGCGAAGAATATCGTGATGTGATGTATGCCTGGCTTTATTGTTTATACTTCACTTTTTTTTAATCCTATCAATATGAGAAAATAATATAAATGTAAATCATAATTAAATAGTTAATACAGTTAATGCCATTGGCAATATCATAGACATATTAATAAGGCTATAAAAAATATTTGGGTCATTTTTATTAAATGTTGTAATAAGAAATATATTATTTCTATACACAACTTATTCTGAATGTAGAAGAATGCTGGCGACTAGTCCAAATGCAATTCTACAGATGATCAACTGCGATAATCATTAAGATTAGGGAAACACTATTTATTTATAAACACAGACATCACATGGATCTGTTATTATTTAGACACTGTGGCTGTTATTCTGTAGTATTAATAAAAATTAGTCAACAGTCATATAATACACAATAAGTGCTCTATAATTTTGTTGTTACCATCCTATTTTATGTCTTCTCGTCTATAATCTATACAATGATAACAATAGGCAATTTAGGGATTGTCCCCCTCCCAATAAAGCCTCTGAAGCTGCCCCTGGAATGGTCTATAACAGTATTTAAGATTAAGTCACAAGTGAAAAGTATTTTTAATTGATAATTAATTTTTGATTAAATACTACCGTAATATGTTGTTTTTATTAGGTGTACAAAGTGGAAAAGATATTTCCACTCCCTGTGTTTGAGTGGTAGGGGTAGGAAATTTTCCCTGTTCTAAAAAATCAGAGGACTTCCCCCTCGAATTGTTTTTAAGTTAAAATTAATAAAAATTAAAGTTAGGTCAAGATAGCAATTTCATGACAATTAAAGACAAAAAATAAATTTATTTAGGTATCTATTAGATAATTTATTACAATGTATTACTTTGAGTTTCATATAAATAGGTATAATATTACAATAGGAAAATAATAAATTGCAATATATAATAAAAATTTCTAAATTCACATAAATAACATTTTTTTTATTGATAAATTATTTTATTTACTTTTTAATTAAACAAGTATGTAAACTGAACTAATGAAATGTACTATAAAATATATAATTATAATGAATTATTTGAATTAATTTTAAGCTATGCTAATTTAAATACCTTAGTTACCCAAATTCATGGGGAAAATATGTAGGTATGTACACTAAGCCTCAGATTAAGCATAACCATAAACTGTTAATATTGTATTACTATTGATTGACATGGTCTTATCATTGGAATTAACAAGTCTTTCAGTAAGATATACAAATAGTGTAAAACAGATATTAAAACAATAGGTACCTATTTATGAATTTGAATTTTTACCACAATGATTAGGCTTTTACAGAACTATTTAATTATAAATTATTGTGTACACAATAAGTTATAGATACAGACAAAAAAACTATTGAACTTATCAGTAAAATATAAAAAGTATCCAAACAGGAAAATTACCTTATGCTTACAAATGATTTTTCTCATAAAATTTAACCAATGTATGTTATTAATTTTCAACTATTACCAACCTGGACTTCGTCGTCTTTACGCACAGGCATAGACTTAACGTTGTATTTGCTCCTCAATTCTTTGGAAAGAGGTGCAGACATGATACGACGCCTGACATGCGAGGGAGCGGTGAAATGTAATTTACGAGACTTGCGTCGCGAAGACGTTTTATAAATGTTTAACTTCATTTTGGAAAGAGTATCTGAAAGAAACACAATGAATAATGAGATAAAATACCGGGCACAAAAATTTATATTTTCGAAAAATATTGGCCAATCGAATAAATCTTGGCAACTGTTAGTTAAATTGAAAAGGTGGTAAGACAAATAATATAAAATAAATCAAAAATAATGTTCAAACCGAATTAGTTATTAAGATTAATATGGATAAAAATTACTTACCAAGACGACCTAACGCGGAATCTGAAGTCACGCACTCACGCTTAAGTGAAGAAGATCGTAAACCGTAATCAAAATATTTTACACATTCATTTAAGGTTGTAACTTGTAAACACAAAACGGGAATGATGTTGGTAACGTGATAAAAGCGATAGTTGCCGACGTTTCGAAACGTTTTGTACCCTGATTATTGTCAAAGATCTTGTATATATATCAAAAAAAAAATATTAAAATTTTTAAAATTTAGACGTAAAAATTAATTTTAATCTTATACATTTATAAAATAATCAATATTTCTTATAACACTATAATATTTTCGAAATAATTTTACAAAATAAATTATGCTCAACCCAAGGTGAATATATCATAGATATAGAATATAATGTTACATCTTAGATAGTATATTATCTTAGTGTTACATACTATACATAGGCGCCCAGAGAGGAGGACAAGATAGGGCATTTACCTCCCTTTGGACTTTCAAAAGTTCTTTTAACTATTATAAATGTATACTTGTAGATGAATGTTTCAATGATATTTTGACTGTATAGACCTATAAGTATATACAGTCTACACATTTGATATAGCAAAAAAAAAAAATCACATTCGTTTTTTTATTTATTTTAAATCTTAATGAATGCATTTATAATATAAACAAATTTCATACCATGTTATAAATAATTTGCGTAGAATGCCAACAAATGTACTTAAAATCACAAATTTAAAAATCTAAGAAATTGCTATATTATTAATAAGAATAATTCGTATTTCAATGTTAATGTTCGTATTTATTTGACATGGATAAAAACTATCTATGTCAAATAAATGAGAATTTTGAAAAATGACCTTTCTAAAGTAACATTTAGAGACAAATTCGATTTCAAAAAGCGGACATACTTCGCACGACGGGTGGTATTCTCTTAACGGGCGTATTAAATTTTAAAGAAACGATAAATAATTTCTTCAGTAAAACGATTCTGAACGAAGGAAGTTAATAATATAAGAAAAAAAATGCAAAAATTCGGAGTGCCGGGCTGGAATCGAGCCTGGTGCTGTCGCGCACTAGGCCGGTTCCATTACCACT
>JAIPRM010015461.1:0-10133 GCA_025469315.1 Stegophylla sp. TES_Ste_2020 | reverse complement strand
GTACAACTTTTCGTATAGAAATACTTGTCCAAAAGTTTCGATCAATAACTTTTTGAAACCGGATTTGCCTTTAGATTGTACTTTAGAGAAGTCATTTTTTGAATTTCTCAATTCTTCAATTTTTTTTTTTGGAAAAAACTACCCAAAATTTGACAAAAACGACTCGGAAACCATCATTTTTTGATCCGAATTTCATGAAAATTTAAAAATAGATAGAAAATCCTATAAAAAAGATTTTGGCGCAGGAAAATTTTGAAAATGTGAAAAAAAAATTTTGACATTTTTTGAAAATTTTTTATTTTTTTATATTATTTACTTCCTTCGTTCAGAATCGTTTTACTGAAGAAATTATTTATCGTTTCTTTAAAATTTAATTCGTCCGTCAAGAGAATACCACCCGACGTGCGAAGTATGTCCGGCTTTTTTAAATGTAAAAATAAGTGAAAACTACACAAAATAAAGCGCTTTTATTGAATTCTATCAATACGAAACGACAAAATCAGGAGCGTAGCCAAGGAGAGATAAGGTTACACCCCACCCATGTGATTTTGAAAAAAAAAATGGTAGTATGGAACGCTTTTTAGGTTTAAAAACTTCTGACTTGATTATAATATTCGTTTCAGTTTTTTAACAAAATCTTTTTGGTCGAATTAAATATGTTTTCTTCTATTTTTTTTTTTTCTTTGTAAAAATCATGATTATATTATATTTTATATTTATTATTCGCTACTATACGTACAATTTCTATTATTCAATAGTATATTTACACTGTGTTTTGGTTTATTTTTAGCGAAATTATTTTTTTTCGCTGGTATTACAACATTTAGAACATATTTTATCACTGCTCTATGATAATAAAAAATTGGTTCAGTAGTTAAAGTTTAATCTTGTATTTAATGTTTTATTGGTATCTGAGTTTTCTTTAAAAGACTAAAAATACGTAAAAGTAAAATAAATAAACAAACTGAGATAATATTAAACTAAATTTAAACATTTTAATTGGTAAAAATAAATACAGTGGTTTGCAAAATATTAAAAATTATAGAAAAAATTATTTTTATTATATTTCTAACTTTTTTTTTTTTTTTTACATTTTGTACATCCCAATAAAGAACAAAGGCAATTGATATTAAGTGAAGCCCTGTAGGGATTAAAATATAAATACAGGTAAGTTTACCGACGAAATTCGTCAATATCTCCCTGTAAGAAAATCCTGGCTACGCTCCCGGAGAAAATTATCGCTCGTTTCCAATGCATAATATTGTTATTGTTTTGCGTTCGGATTCGGACGAAATCGCAATGTTTTTTCATTTCAATTTTAATCGACGAGTGGTTCGAAAGTTTCGCCTAGCTTGCGGTCGGCTCCCGTGTAAATTGGATATCGGACAGCAGCGCACTTTAAAAAGGTCGTTTTTGAAATTTCACGACGGCTTCCGGGAAAATGTCGAAAACGCTGACCGCGATGGAGCACGAGTTCGGGGTTTAATTCCCCCAAGTATACGGCGGCGGAACGTGGCGAAACACTTCGGCACCGTGTTGCGACTTTTGATAATCCAGCGCGGCAACCCGAAGTTTTCACCGATTATTTGTTTTTAAGTAGTTTACGGATACGAAATTATTTTCACAAACGCGCTGACCACGTTTGAACTTTAACCCAATTAGGCGCACCGCCACAATATTATTATTATTATTGTAGTTGCGTAGTCCTATTGATTTTTGAGCCGGTTGTTCGAAACTATAATAATATTATATAAACGAACGTTTTCTATTATTACAGTTTTGTTCCTTTGTTGTTGGACGATAAGGCGTATAAAAAAAAAAAAAAAAATTGTACCAAAGGTTAAATACTCAGTAAAAGTACAACAAATATAAAGTGTGTAGTTTAATTAAAAACAATCTAATAGTAGAAAGAAATCTGAAAAAGAATGAACCAAAACGTTGCCCGGAGTATATTATTATTTCATTTTTAATTATTATGACCAGTATCCAAGGCTCGATAACAAAAAAAACAAAATTCGATTTAACGTTACAGCGGTTTAATCGCGTTGTTCATTGTGTAGTGTGTATTGATTGTAGTTATTAAAAAATTTAAAAGTCATTCAATTTTTGTACTTAACGTCACTGGGAAATTAAACGTTATAAGTTTAACGTTATTAAAAATTTAAACATTTTTCAATTTTTTCGTTTAACGTGATCGTAATTTTAAACATAATTAATATTTTATTACAATAATCCTATTGGTATGACAATAATAAATGTAAAAAAGGATAAAAATTAATTATAATACTTTACTATTTTTATTTCATGGCTTTTTTCGATCTCTGATATGTTACGTTTTATGTTTATTTAATTTGTTTCGTTTTGCGTTTTAATTTACCTAAACTTTCGTTCAACATTCTGTTCTGTTTGGTGATATTTTAAAATTGAAGTTTCCTGCTATTCGTAACGCCTTTCGTTGTCTATTTCAACCGTTTTTTAATAGTTATAACGTTGTAAAAACTTTTTCGAGCCTTGCCGGTTTCGATTAAAAACCGTCATCAACTGGGTAATACAAGTCTAAACGTTAATATGAATATAAAATAAGAGCAATGCAATAGTGAGTGGACTGCAATACTGCACTATAAATATTTCGGTAGCAACAAATTAACGTGTAGTCAGATATTTTATGTTATATCAACTCTTTGTCGAAAATTTTGAATTTCAATAAATGACCTCTTAAGTGTATCATTCAGAGCCGAAAAGTTGATTCGAAAAGTTGCTATTCGGAATTTTCGGACGAGTATTTCTAAACGAAAATGTGTTCAAAGAACGGAAAAAAATAAACGTCATTGTCACGTCATAAGTTTCTTCGAGAATCTACAATATTTTTAACTCGTACTCATTCACTCTATTGTCAATTAGCGTTTTTCAAAAAAACATAATATTTTACGATTTAAGAATATAATTTTGAGCGTAAATTTTACCAATATTCGGACTAGTAATAATACAAATACTAATATTATAATAAACTTTATTCTTGTGTAAACGGTTTTGAATTTCGACTGTTTTATGCGGTGAAAAAGCACCTTCGCAAGCTGTTAGCATATCCCCCCCCCCGTGTGTGTGTGTATTCACCACCGTTCTCATCATCAAGTAGATAAATACAATAATAACACGACAGTTGAGACTTCGGTATAATTGACTTTTATTTTTATCTCGCCTACGTGTACAAAACGTATAAAATCTATGTGGAAAGACGCGTCCTGCGGAAAACCGTATTTTGTTTTTTATTTAACGTCGTGATATTTATGTACGGTTTTTTTTTTTTTTACGCCATGCATACTATTATCACGTCGTAATAGGTAAATAATATTATTATTACTACATTACGGAGAAGCGTGTAAAAAGGAAAAAAGCAAAAAAAAAAAACTCAAACGTCGCGCGTATCAGTAAATAAGTTTACCGGTCGCGCGCGTAATCACGTTGTCGCGGCGACGAGCTCGGTGTTTACGACGCGACGGCATAACGAGTTTCTTCTCATTCTTTTCTCTCTCTCTCTCTCTTTCTCTTTCTCTCTCTTTCTCTTTCCTCTTACGCGCATCGGAACCTATCTGCCATTGCTCCATCGCGATTTCAATATTCATTCGTGAACTCTCGAATACTTTTTCACGAGAAATAAACCCTTACTGGCGTGCACACACACGCGCATTAAGCGGGTGGTTTTTTTTCTTTCTTTTTTTTTTTATGAATACTTAAGTCCATCATTGATCATACGCGTGAAAAAGTGGTAAAGTTCCTGTGTGTGTGTGTGTGTGTGTGTGTGTGTGTGTGTGTGTATAAGAAGTAAAATATTTATGTTCGAAGCAGAATATAACGGCAGTGACGGCGGTTATAATATATCATCACTTCGCCTTAAACGTACACACACACACACACACACACACACACACACACACACTCGAGCATTCCGGTATTAAATGGCATTTGAAATGGTAAAGAGATGAGAAAAATGCTTGAAACGCTCGCACACGACGACAACGACGTGTTATCGACGGAAAACAGTGAGGTTTTGAAAATTAGATTATGAAAAAAATAAATGAATAAAAATAAATAACGGGAACGTTCGGAATTTATTTAATTTTTCCCCCATCGGAATTCGCTGCAGTGACGCGATGAAAATCGTCGGTATTGATTAACTATTTCACGTCGAAGATCACTAAAAAAACCGACTACGCGCTCATTGTAATTATCCCCCCACCCCCCGTCTGATTTTGTTATAATTATATTCCGTTTCGTCCATTCGTTTCAATCACATCGGTACTAATTACATTTTACGTTTTTTATGTTATTTTGCGAATATTTGATTTATTTTCGACAAGTGAATTTTTTTTTTTAAACTTTTGAACTTTACTCGTTTCGTACGGATTATAATTATTGTTTTTATTTAAAAAAAATCTAGACAACATGTCGTCACACATTGCACGACTCACAATAATGAGATTTCGATTATTATTTTTAAATTTATTTCTTATTTTTTTACGCTTCAATTGTTTTGTTTACAAATTTTTAATTATTATTATATTTATGCATAGTCAACAAACTCCTTCGTGAATTTTACACGAATTTATAAAAATAAATTGATAAATGTATTAAATACATATTTTTTCACGCATTTTGACAAAAATTATTAGATAAACATACATGATTTTGTTTATAATTTTATTTGTACACAATTTTATGCCCACAGTTTAATTATCACGTAATATTACGTTGTTCAGTTTTGCTGTCAGTGTTGTAGATAAATTGATGAAAATTGGTTTTGTACTAATTCATAATTTATTAAATAATCTGTTCAGAGTATATTTTTCGGATATTTTTATATCGTTCATAAAAATTCTACTTTAACCTCAAATATAAACATTTATTTTTAAGTACTTTAACTTACTATTGTCTAGTTAATTTCGCTGTCAGCATAAATATGAAATTACCTAATCTATTTTATGAAAATAATGGAATTAATAGATAAAAAAATTAAAAACTAAAAATTATGGCGCATCATTTCACGAGTATTCTTTTCCGAATTTTTCCGCTCGGTTTGAAAGAAGAAAATACGAAGAGAATTTGCATAGAAAATTTTGATAAGAGCATATTTTTTTTTTTTTTTTGGGGGGGGGAACACTTTCTCGCATAATCTCAAACGTTCCGAGCGAATATTATGCGGTGCTTTTTTCAAGTTTCCGCTTAAATGCATATATTTATGTAAAGCTTTTTCGGTGTACGTACAAATCCGGACTTCAGTCAAACATCTTAACGAATCGATAGCGTACAGAAAAACACGTGGTTCCTACAACTTTCGAGCTCATTCATAATAATAATAATAATATAAAGTTACCACTCCACCGCCGCCGCGAACCCTCCGATGCACGTGTACGCGTATATAATTATAATTGAAGGGGAGGGGTGGTCATATAAAATAACGGAACGTCAATTCGCGGTTTGTAAAACGAAAATAATTATTGTAAAAAAAAAAAAACCTACGGGAAAGCGTTCAACGACGTCGCGTGTGTGCCGTTAACTCGTATATAATAATAATAATAATAATAATTCGCGAACAATAAGCGACCAACAGGATGAAAAATCAAAGGTCTTGCGCACGTACGTCGTCGGAAACGAACGGTGTTCTGGGGGGAGGGGGGGGGCAGTGACATTTTTATTTTCGGTTTTTTTTTTTTTTTTTTTTCGAGTTCCTTCTTTTTCCTCTCACAACAGAAGTACCACCACGACGTGCTAGTGGGGAGGGCTGTTTCGCCGCGGAGAAAACGGGGGTGAGTGCTCGTTCTATAGAAAACCGAGTGTGTGAAAGAGTTTCCGGTTCAATGGGATGCGAAACTAGGAGAAAAAAGTTTCTTGACAATAATAATAATAAAGTATTTCTAAACATATTACCGACGGGTTGTAAAAACAGTATATGGAAAAAATGCTGCACTCTTTTTGAAACCCACTCGTCACGATTCGCAGACCGCTGTCTGTGGTTTGGGGGAGCAAAAAATATAAATAATAACCACAATAATAATAAAAATTCTACTCCACCCCCATCACCCTCGCTTCAACGTAATTTCGATAAGAGTGCGATCGTTCGCTTTATTATATTATTATTATTATTATTATTGAATTGCACTTCCCACGAGCCTCGCGAACCCCCTACTTAGAGATTTTTCCTGAGAACGCGATACCCAGATATAAACGACTATTGAAATATTTTAGTCTAGTGTTTCTCAAACTCTATATGCGCAACGTCCTAAGTTGTGTCTTAAAATCTCCCACCGCCTCTTCCCCTACAATTATTATTTTTTTATTACTTATTTTTAGATGCTGAATGAAATGAAGAATCTAGTGTTTTTACAATGATGTTTATTGTTATTTTTTTTTTTTTTTTGTAAAGACTTTTTCGTATAGAAATACTTATCCAAAAGTCTCGATCAACAACTTTTTGAAACCAGATTTGTTTCTAGCTGGTACTTTAAAAAAGTCATTTTTTGAATTAATCAATTCTTTATTTTTTTTCTTATTGATAAAAAATAACAGATAATAAAATATATTTTTTTCAGTCACAGTCTTTACAGATATATAAAAACGTCTATTTATTGGACTTGTTAGGAAAAAAAAATTTGGTTTTTATTTACGTCAAATTAAACTTATTAAATGGTTTGTTAAGTTTGATTACTTTATAATAAACATACTCCATCAAATTAAAACCATTGATACACTT
Organism: Stegophylla sp. TES_Ste_2020; assembly: GCA_025469315.1. NCBI lineage: Eukaryota > Metazoa > Arthropoda > Insecta > Hemiptera > Aphididae > Stegophylla > Stegophylla sp. TES_Ste_2020. The sequence continues at coordinate 3,385 of JAIPRM010015461.1, read as the reverse complement.
AAACAAATAAGTATATAATTTCAAATTTTTTTTTTTTTGTAATGTATAAAATTGTAATTATATACCTAAAATAGTGAAATAAAACAAATTCATTCGTAAATGTAATGTAATATTAAAAAAAAAAAAAAGCTTTTAAAATAATAGGTATACCAATTGATTTATTGATGTAAATGTTACAATTTATGATTTTTGTGGTAGAATTTGACCCCCTTATGAGAAAATTTCCGGCTCCGCACCTGATATACACACTTGTGGACCAAGCCATATCGGCTCTAGGACATTGAGTTGGTCGCACGTGGTATGCATCAGGGAGCTTCTTTTGGGGACCCATCGTGATCCACTGTCATAGTAAATGTACACGGTATACGTATACACGGTTCGTGCACATTAAACTAAACGAAAATGCGAGTCCCCAGATATAAATGTGTGTGTGTGTGTGTGTGTGTTTGAGTACGCACTGTATATACTTCGTACGCCGAGAGAAAAAACCCCAAAGTGTATATTTTTGATCGAACTTTAAGTTAAAATTTTCAGTAACTTGGTACGATTTCAGTAAACACGTGGTGTACACCGCAACTCCAATGGTAGTATATAAATGTACGTACCATATGGTTTATATATATATTTATAATACACTCACTCACACACACAATTGACTCTAAAAATATAAACACACTACGTGGCTTTACGATGATCTCTCAGAACGTAATAATATATTATATACATACAGGTCTAGTATCTCGTTTTTTTTTTTTTTTTTTTTACAAATGTCATTGTATATATTATTATATATATATATTTATGTAGAAATACGCAAGTTTTTTCTCCTCGAGAATAATACGAAAGGAAAAATATGAAATTGAACATATATGACAAAACGTAATATTACATACGCGTTTACCTATACTCGACCTATTTACCCCGTGTGCATAATGATATACGATAATGCAGTATGTGTACGCGTGTAATAATATACAATAGCAACGGTGTATTCAGGCCATTTTCCAGAGAAAGGGGAAGGGGAAAGATTTTTATTTACAAAAGTATATAATATTATTATGTCTATAAACCGCAGCGTTTCTAGTTTTTTAATAAAATATCAACTGTTCAATATGTTCCGCTCCTACGTTAAATAATTTATTTTTCACTAGATTCAAAACAAACACAGACAAAATTAACGATATTCTATCATTTCGACGTCTTGAATATAATATTTTTAATTAATTTCACTTCAAAATTTTAAAATCGCGTGCATTTCTGTAGCAACGTTAATTTTTACAAACAATCATTCACGCAATACAATCAAATAATAAAATAACTTTGTTTCATTATTAATATTAATATATATTATACAATACTATATGCCTAAAAAAAATGCACATATGACTTAAAAAATATAAAAATGACCTTAAAACTATATCCAACATTAAATGTATAGTTAAAATTTATTTTTTCGAATTTTTGAAACACAAATTATAAAAGCTTCAAAATAAAATATAATATACAAAATTATGGCATTGCACAATAAGAGTTTTTTAATGTTGTCAAAATTAAATGATCAATGATTATCGTATTGTGAATATTTATATTCAGAAAATGTTCTTTCCTAGTCCACTGAAGTAATTGGAGAAAATTTCAAAACAGTCAAATTTCCTTATTGGTAAACGATGTCAAAAAATGCAAAATTAAAATTAGTTATTTGATTTCTCATACTATTGAAACACATTTTTGGCAAGATAGCATCGTCTTTAGAGTTTCAAAAAAAAAAAAAAAAAAAAAAATGCAAAATACATCAAATTCCCAGCCCAAATAATTTATTATCATGAAAAAAAAAAAAAAAAAAACGAAAATCGCCCCTATCACATCCCTCCCTCACACCCACTTCCACGTATACGCACAATAATATTATTACCGTAATCTGCGCTTGCTACGAGTCACGGGTCAGATGAGGCGAACAATAAATTATATTCGTCGGATCTATATTGTACTAAATACGTATAATATAATATCTCGCAGTATTTTCGTCCATCCCGCGATTTGCGGTCTCGTAATCGTATTATTATTTTAAATTATATTCTTATTAATCGACCGCGATAAATAGAGATCGGATTTATAATATTATGTAAGTGCATATTTTACTTTAAAAAAATAACCCCAGAATTTTAGACCGGATAAAAAAAATATACACAGCACGATACGATAAAAAGAATCTTTATTAAATATATTAAACAGTGATATTTTTAAAAAGAAAATGTAAAAATCGTAGTGTAAATAGACAGATTTTATTTTTAGTGTTACAAAATGTTTTTAAACGTGATAAATATGTTTGTTTTTTTGCTTTTATTAAACGTAGAATCCATTTTTAAAAATTGTTAATGACTTATAATTCTCGCTTTTAGATTTTGTTTTTATCTTAAAGTTACCCATCTCTCATAAAAAAAAAAAATAAATATATGTTGTTCATACAGAATACATAATACAGCCCATTAAACAAGTTATTTTAAATTCCCTTGTGAGGTTATGCCCTATTTATTCTTAATTATATTTTGAAAATACAAAATACATTTTCAAAAATGTATTATAAAGATTGATAAAAGGCTAAAACCACCCAGAAATTTTCAGAATATTATAACCAGTACATTTTGACAAAAAAATCGTAATTTAGTATAATAGGAAATTGTCAAGAGTTTTTCCAACAGTAAAACAAAAAACACGATTTATCTATTAAAATTATTATTAATTTTATCTATTAAAATTTGGAATTTAAAGCCATCTTTAAATCGTTTAAAATTTTCATGTAAAAATATTTTGGAACCCTGACAGAGAGTCAATATTTTTAAACGAAAAAAAAAAAAGTTAAACATTTTGGTGAGATTATTTAATAAAATATCATTCGATAATGATCTGGATCGTATCAAAAATGATTTCCAGTAATGAGTTTACGCACTAAATCTATCTAATTTAACATAAGAATCTAATACCTAATTATAACCGCTTATTACTTAACAATTTCATTGATAGCCTTGACTCATCTTGGATATGATTAATTTTAATTAAAAAATAACCATAGATTAAATATATATATATATATATATTATGCATCGCAAAGATCTGATAATTTTACACTGAAATTGAAATATGTCAGATATTTGTGATACATCCTGTTTTATAATATTTTAGATTCTGCATAAAGTGAAGAAGCTAGTGTTTTTACAATGATGTTTATTTATTATTTTTTATCTTTTTCTTTTTCTTTTTTCTTTTTTTTTTTCTGTGTACAACTTTTCATATAGAAATACTTGTCCAAAAGTTTCGATCAATAACTTTTTGAAACCGGATTTGCCTCTAGATTGCACTTCAAATAGGTCATTTTTTGAATTTCTCA
>JAIPRM010015460.1:0-10133 GCA_025469315.1 Stegophylla sp. TES_Ste_2020 | reverse complement strand
TGACCTCTCTAAAGTACAATCTAGAGGCGAATCCGGTTTCAAAAAGTTATTGATCGAAACTTTTGGACAAGTATTTCTATACGAAAAAGTGTTAACAGAAAAAAAAAAATAAAAAAAATAAAATAAATAAACATCATTGTAAAAACACTAGCTTCTTCACTTTGTTCAGAATCTAAAAAATAAAGTAAAGGCAAGAAAGCCGGATATACTTGGCACCACCAGATATTCATTGCTCTTCGGTTCAGATATTCTTGAAGGGTGTGTTGAAAATGACTATTATTGTTCTCAATATTATTCACTTCCTTCGTTCAGAATCGCCTTATTGAAGAAATGATTTATCGTTTCTTCAAGAGTATCCGAGCCGAAGAGCGAAGTACACCCGTAGTGCGAACTCTGATCTTATGGCAACCTAACGGAAACAGTTGATCATGATTATTATTATTATTTATTTCTTTTACAACTATGGTATTTATGGCATAAATTATTAGATGTATTCTATTTCATAGATTATTTCGCGTAATTTTAAAATTATTATTATTTATTTATTCCAAAAAATTCGTATGAAACATGTTGTGTATTTAATACGGACGCGTCTATGATATCGAGTGTAAACTCTGAGACATTGCAAATTTGAGGTCATGTGATTTTTAACGAATACGAGACCTACCTCAATCGAATTTATGCCCCTTTTAAACGAAATTTTCATGAAATCTCGTTTAAAAGATTTCAAAACGGCTATTTTGATTTTTTTTTTTTTTTCCATAAACTGTAGTGTAATAATAAATGTCAGATTTGAAAATTTGGAACCTACAAAAATTATTCATCATTGCTGTAGCCCAATAATATAACGCCGTAGAAATAATTTCCAAAGAAAAAATTTAAAAAAATATTAACAGAACAAAAATTAATGCGTTTTTCAAATCGAACGGCCGTTTTTGACATACGCTGCGCGTACATACGATAATATACAGAAATAGCTCGTTTAATATTTTATTTGATATTTTATATTTGAACGTAAATACGCATTTATTTGTTATTTTATCTAGCGCCGTGCCATCCCCCTCCTCCCATCGGTATCCGAAATTTCTTGCTACGCCACTGCCAGTGACGTCACCCTCGGTCGTGTCGCTGTTGTTGTTGTTGTTGTCGTTAACACAGTTGCGAACAACGCGTATTGTTCTAAACTCTCGATCGAACTGTGGTGTACGGTAATACTACACGGTAATACGATAATGATAACAATAAAAAATAATATTATGCGTTTTGAAATATTCGTGACGTCATTAGTCAATAGTCACGTAGCTGGGTGTCCAGGTCCCCCGGTACGATTTGATAAATGATAAATGATAAATCTCGTACTATTGCAATATTTTTAAGTATTTTTTTTTTTTTTTTTTGAAAATTATTAGTATAGCATTGCTAAACATCAACAAAATTATCTTATTTCTTGGATTTTTTTGTCTTTTTTGGACAAAATTTTTTTCACTACAGTTTTTTTGGAAAAAATTCAAAATAATATCCAATTCGTAAATCTGATTTTTAGAAAAATATCGTAGCTTAAATCTTTGATAAATTTTAATTCGTTCATTTTCTACGATTACTGTAAGTATAATATCACCAACACGACACAATATTATTACCATAATAATTATGACAAGTATTTGACAAAATTATTATAAAATTATTCGCTAACTTAAAACGACCGTAGAAAATGAACCTTTATAGCAAATATAGAAGCACCCAATATTTTTTTTCTAAAAATCAAATTTAGAAAATAGCTATTTTGATTTCCTCCTCCCCCCCCCCTTAAACTGTGGTATAAAATTCCAGATTTGAAAATTTTGAAAGTAAAAATTAATATTTATTATTGCTGTAGTGCAATAATGTAGAAATAATTTTCATAGAAAAGAGTTAAAAAGTAGGGGAGAGGTGCTTATTAAAAAGGGAAGAGGTGCTAGGGGAACTTCAGTTACCCCAAAATACAAACAAAAAATTTAATATTTTTCCCAACAGTAGATAATCTATTTAATTTTTATTAACTATATTTACTTTCTAATTAATTTACGTCAGTGTTAACACAGTTTCAGTACGTACGTCATATTTATTTATTTTTTGATTTTGTAAAAACAATAATCACACAGTGAATACAAATTACGTATTATTATATTTTAAACACAAAATCAAAAGGTTTAAGTACCTACTAAGTGTTCGAGTTAAGTGTATTTCGATTTTAACTACGAATCCGTGACCGAGGAAAGAACGCGCCCCTTCCACCCCTCTGGATTGGATCATTGCTGCAATCACCCTGTATACCTTATATACTTTACTATAACCGAAATCGACCGAGTTATCCGAAAAAATTCATACTTAGGTACGTACAGTGCATGATTGTAGTACAGTTATCCCAAACCGTTTTTCCCAATCAATTTTTTTCAATCTAATTTCACCAATTTCAATAATATTTACCATAAAAACATTCTTCCAATATGTATTGTTACAAATTTAATATTTCCCTCAAAAAAAAATTGATCATAATTTAAAATTTTAATTATTTTTTTTTTTTTTTTTTTATTATTCATTAAATTATTTATATGACGAGTTTATTGATAGCAATTATCATTACACTCCACACCTTACAGAGTCATTGGTCGTAATTAAAAATTTTAATTATTTTATTAAACAACAAATAATTTCTCATATTATTGATAAGATAATATATTGATAGATTTGGTATTGAAAAAAAGAACTTCTGGGAAATATGACATTGAGAAAGAGAACTTTTGGGAAATAAAAAAATGTGAAAAACAAATTGGGAATATTGTCTCCCTACCACAGTGCATTATATTTCGACGAGTACATTAACAACCGCCGTGTAAATTATGTTAATAACCTTTAATTTTTCTAATCCGTTTTATTGGGACACGACGAATAATGTATTGGTATCGTACACTTATTACTTATATTATTATGCACGCGACTTAATGTACCTGTCTTAGTGCAATGCGATGTCGCAACTACGACGTATACACGACGAGGTTAGTGACCTTATCGAGCGTTAATTATTTCATGAAAAAAAGAATAATAATAATAATAATAACGAAAATAACCGTATTACAGACAACAACCAGACGTCGATAGTTTTCAAATAAATATTACGCAATCAATTTTAGATCTTGAGCAAAGTGAATAAGCTAATGTTTTCTTACAATGATTTTATTATTATTATTATTTTCGTGTTTTCTGTAAACACTTTTTCGTGTGGAAATACTTTGTCCAAAAGTCTTGCATTTAGTTGGTACTTTAGAGAATTCATTTTTCGAATTTTTTCAATTTTTCGGGTGGGAAAAACTGACCAAAATTTGACCAAAAAAAAAAACTCGGAAATCATCATTTTTTGATCCAAACTTTATGAAAATTTAAACATATATATATATATATATATAGACAATAATATGGGAATCTATTTGGCACGAGAAAATTTTGAAAATATAAAAAAAAGAAAATGGACATTTTTTTATTTTTTTCCTTTATATATTAGATAAAAAAAAAGTTAAGTTGTTATGTGTGTGTGTTGAAAATGACGACTATTATTGTTTTTATTATTTACTTCTTTCGTTCAGAATCATAATATTTTATGAATGATTATCTTTTCTTGAAAATTCAACACACACACGTACTAAGAGTATTTTATCCGAGGAGTGAAGAATACCCATGGTGCGAATGAAAACGCGTTTCACTTTTATAAACTAATATCGAGACTCTGTACACGGGCGCTGAGATAAGGGGTGGCTAAGAAGGGAGGACATAGCCCCTTTAAATCCATTCAAAGTTCTCCTCAGAATTTTGAAAATTTGCATTAAATTAATAATACCATTGAAAGGGAGCTAAATCAAACAAATAAATGTATAAAATATATTATCCATCCAAACCCACCCCCTCACAAAAAAAAAAAAGAAAAAAAAATGGATGTTAATTACGTATATCAAAATAATTAAACAAAAAATGGGTCATAAGTTTAGTACTCGAGTAAGTTACATTTTTCTTATATTTATTTAAAGATGCTTATTAATGTAAAAATATAATACAGTTATTAGTAAAATGTGTTATTTATCAGTTATCAGCACTATGAGCGAATATTAGGTGTGGAACATAATAAATTAGAGCCTCCGGTGCTGTTGTTAATCGAAATAAACCTGGGAGCCTCAAAAAAAGTAATCCTAAATGTTAGCAAACATTTTTTTGACCTTAATCGAATACTTAAAAAGGGTGACACCTTGGGCCAATACTTCGCTCGTCGAGAGTCAAGTGGGATACTTAAATGCAGAGTGCATTGAATTAAAAATAAAAAAAATTGTAATAATTTCTTTAGTAAGACGATTCTGACCGAAACTTCAGTCAATCGAGTCAATTTTATTTAATAAAAATTACGTAAAAGTATCACAAAAAATTTATTTTTTACACGACCAGTTTTATATTTCACTGTGTTCATTTAGAAATAAAGAAAAGTTTTTTAAATAGGAAACAAAGTATTGGAAAAAACTTAACAAATTTTTTTTCACTTTTTCTAAATGTCCAAAATCAAAAAAACGTACTTATTATATTATTATTATTAAGTTGTCTACTAGCAAGGATTATGGCGTTAATTGGGTATACCTACTACGAGTATACGTCACGTTTTCGTTCCGCGTTTAATAATCGTCTTACGTAATTTAACTCGTACACAATAATCTCCACACCTGGTCTGTCCGCAGTACATACGACGTACATCATAATATGTAAATTATTAGAAAAATAAATACATTTACTCATATGAAGATAAATGCAAATGACGCATTGACGTCCTTTTGAGTTTTCTAACATTATAAACGTCGTACAATAACAATAACAATGACGTTCATGTATTTCGTATATTATATTTTAAACTCGATTTCCCTCCAGTGGCGGCGCCAGGATTTTTTAGTAGGTAGGGCCAACAGAAGGCCAACAATTATAAGGTCGGGCCACAAAAAAGTTAGATTTCACCAAGCAAATAAACAAAATATATTAATATAAGTTGAAACTAGGTTTAATATAACAATTTTAAATGATTACAAGATTAATATAATATGAAATATTATACATATAACATTTATGTACAATCTGTCTGAAATATATAAACACAAAACAATAAAATATAAATAATAAAATAATAATGAATTACTATTTTCATCGGTGACAGTACCAATAAATTATATACACAAGATAATAATTATATTGTATAGTGCATATCTGATATACATTCGTTGACCAAATACCATATTTCTTTAATGCTTAAGAAAAATGACTATTATTTATTGGATTTCAGGTTAGGCAAATGGTAGGGCCACTGGTAGGGCCAGGCATTTTCAGGTAGGGCCATGGCCCTATCTGGCCCGACCCTGGCGCCGCCACTGTTTCCCTCCCCTCCCTCTCCTCAAACAACAACAAAATATCATATTTCTCCGGCCACAGTTCGAGAGAGAACAGTGTTTTATTGTTTTGATAGAAGTCAACAATAATATTAAACGACTGTTTAATTGTTCAAATTTCCCCTTATGACTGTAAAAACGCATTTCTTAAACTTTAAAATACACGGACATTATATTTGCGAGTCGTTATTAAACTATTCGAAATTCTGAGCGAAGCGAAGAACTTATGAATTTATAACGATGTTTATTGACTTTTTTTCCGCCGTCCTATGGAACACCATTGTGTATGGGAAAATAGTAACCCAAAAGCATCGATCAGCCACTTTTCGAAACAAATTTTGGCTCTAGAGTCTAGACATGGTACTTTATACTGAACATTTTTCGAAATTCACATTATTTAAAAGGGTCGACACTTGTCGTTTTGATCGTTGGTCATTGTTTGTAACTCTCCCCTACTCTCTCTTACCCACCCCTGCCCTACCATAGCAACCATAGTAACCGAGATAACGTAGTTATTATATACTTACGTGGTTATTGTATATTAATTGAATCTCTGCTCGAAATCGTTTTATTGAAGAAATTATTATTATTGTTTCTGTTAAATTCAATACACCCACCAAGAATATCCCACTCAGAAAACGAAGTATATCCATGGTGCAAAGTGTGTCCGACCTTTTTTCATTTTTATTTTGTTTTTATTCTTTTTATTTTTATTTTTTGAATCTTTTATTCTTTATATATATATATATATGTTTTCATATAGAAATACTTATCCAACAGTTTTTACCAACGACTTTCTGAAATCGGATTTATGTTAAGATAATACTTTAAAGAAGCCATTTTTTTTTTTTTTAATTTTCAATATTTTTTTAAAATTTAGAAAAAACTATCCAAAATGTAATAAAAAATACCCGGAAACTATTTTTTTTTATTAACCGAACTTTATGAAAATTTAAACATGGATTGATAATAATAAGATAAAAATTTTGGCACAAGAAAATTTTTGAAAATATAAAAATTTTGGTAATTTTTTTAAAATTTTTTTTTTTTTTCATTGAATATTTTTTCCTTTATTTATTAGATAAAAAATAAAAATTAAAATAAAGTAAAGTAAAGCAAACATAAGTTAAGTAAATTATAGACAAGAAAGCCGTACATTCTTCGCACCATGGGTATTCTTCGCTTCTCGGATCAGATACTCTTGGTAGGTGTGTTAAAAATGACGACTATTATTGTTCTTTATATTATTAACATACTTCGCTCAGAATCGTATTATTGAAGAAATAATTTATCGTTTCTTTAAAATTCAACACACCCACCTAAAGAGTCTGATCAAAGGACAGAAGAATACCCATAGTGCGAAGAATATCCGGATTTCTTAACTATATAGGTACTATACTTCACTTTATTTTTTTATTTTTTTTAATTAAATAGTATTTGCGCAGAATAAAATTCATTTGAACGCCGTATTTGCCTTTTGTCGTAACAAAAGTTGTTAGTAAGAAAATAATTTTTTTGTTTTTAATATTATCGAGTACTCGCCTACATTAAATAACGTGTTTGTTTGAATAACGATTATAGATTTTTATTTATTTATATTATTATTATTATTATTATTTAACCAGTGACTCACGTTTTTTCCTTGTAGGCTCAACGTATTTGGACGTCAAAAACACTTCTGCTATCGGTTTTTTTTTTAAATTTAATTTATGATAAGTCTAAATTTAATTTGAAACACATTAAATGCATAAAAAAATGTGCGTGTAGATCCTTTTGTCTGAATTTAGAGTGTTTACTATGCCTTTACTCATATAGACATAATACTGGCAGTACAAATAAAAGTGAAATAAGACTTAAAACAATTCGGTAACCATTTGTGATATTTATCGCCTGCAATTTTTATCAAAACTTTTTTGCAGTAAACAAATAGAAACAGGAAAAAAAAATATTCATAGTTCAAGCTTTAAATTATTATTTTAAAACGAAGAAAATAACTTTAAAAACTAAATCAATTCACCGAAAGATAATTAAAATAATATGTTCGTTAAGAAAACGATGGAAAAATTTATTCGGTGATCGAGCTCGGTCGTTATCATCGGTCGACCTTTTTGACAACCCGATAAAGCACGAAAATATTAAAATATTATTAAAAATTAATTATTATATTAAAACGTTAAAATATTATTTACAACGTTGTCAGTTTTTCACCTGTACATAATATTATGTTTAGTAAATTACTAATAAGTTACTATAACATATTAGTCGAAAAGGATTTCATCTGTTCACGGTTGAACGTCGGAGAAGGTAGAGCAGAGTTTTTACAAAATTAATTTTTGTAATTTAAACTTAAAACAATTAAAATAAAGGTATTTAAAACTGAAAAATAAAAACGTGATATAATAAAATAATAATTGTGGTACTGTGATCCGTGTGAAATATTACTGTAAATGAGTAAACGATTATTATAATATATTGTAATAAGTACAATCGTATTACACGACAAGATTTACTTATTGATTTAATGTTGGATTTCTACGATTTAGATCTTAGACGCCAATTAGGTACTTGTTTATATTTTTATCTAAATAAGATATAATATATAAGTACTTAATAGTTAGGTATCTAGATTCATATTAATCCAAGTATAACTCAACACTGACCCCGACTCTCCTCGTTTGTCGTACCATGTCTTACAGTTTTGTCCAAACTTTTCCTGGTCACAACCTGTACGGCCACCGAGGCATTGATTTCGTTTTCCCCCTCCTTTCCTCGACGCACGACCATCAGGTATTTCGCAAATCGGTGCCCCGAAACAACAGTCGCCAACTTTTTGGACACCACTTGCATCGATTTATTCATTCCAGGGACCGTTCATACCAGTGAAATCTTCTAAAAATGTGCTTTGTTTACATAATTATAACAATGGCATTTGAAGCTGAGAGTAGTTAATTCATAATGCAGGGTCGGAACAATGTCAATAAAATTATGGTCGATTGACTACTCAGATTGCGACTGGTTGAACTGCAGAAAACTGTATAAAATTACATAACATATTTAAATCTATAACGATTAAATTGTCAAGTACCTAACTAATTTTTAAGCATGAACACAACTAGAAGACTGTCGTTGGTTTATTTTCATTCACAACGACATAACCTCTATCTTCACAAAGCTTATACATTAAACTCGTTAAAGTTCATTGTTTATTTGATCGTAGCATTATTTTACATTGTTAATATGATTTATTGTTTTGTTACTAAAGTTGCAAATCCTTTAAATATAATATATTGTTAATATTAGATTCTGAACGAAATGAAGAAGCTATTGTTTTTACAAAGATATTTATTTTATTTTTTTTTTTTTCCTGTGAACTCTTTTTTTTCGTAGAGAAATATTTGTCCAAAAGGCTCGATCAACAACTTTTTGAAACTGAATTTGTCAATAATTGGTACTTTGGAGAGGTCATTTTTTGAATTACTTAATTTTTAAATTTTTTTTTTTTTTTTGGGGTGGGGGGACTACCCTAAATTTGACAAAAAAAGTTCGGAAACCATCATTTATTTTTGATCTAAACTTTATGAAAATATAAATATAAATAAGCAATAATATAAGAAACATTTTGACGAAAAAATTTTGAAAATGTGAAAAAAAATTTGAACATTTTTCTAACACTTTTTTTTCTTATTAATTATTTTTTCCTTTTCTTTATTTATCAGATAAAAAAAAAGTAAAGTGAATTAAATTATTAATGTAAAGTAAAGTAATGACAAGAAAGCCGGATATATTTCTCACCGTGGATATTCCACTTCGGGTCAGATACTTTTGGTGGGCGTGTTGAAAATGACGACAATTGTTGTTCTAAATATATATTCTTTATTCATTTCCATATATGTCAGTTAGATTATATTAAATTTTCAAGTCTTAATGTCAAAAATCAAAAATTTTATCACACGGAAACTAACAAAAAATGAGAAATTTCCGAATTTTCAAAATACTGTACTTAACTCAAAATTGATCGAATCTTTTTGAAATTGATATGAAATGTTCTCGTAGCTATTTTTATTGGTTGGTGAAAATGTCAAGTTTTTAGCTGCATTATTTTAGAAATTATGTTCAAAAACAATTTTCAATTTTACGGAAGTTGCATATTTTGCCGTTTTTCGTCAATTTTTCGACAGTTTTTCCCCGTTTTTGGAAATAAGTATTGAGAAATTGGAAAAATTATATTTTTAAAGTACCTTCAGGGTTCTATTGAGATACTGGTCGAAACTTTCGGACAAGTATTTCTATACGAAAAAGTGTTTACAGAAAGTGAAAAAAAAAATTTAAAAAAGCCGGACATACTTCGCACGATGGGTGTACTTCGCACGATAGGTGGTATTCTCTTGACGGGCGTATTAAATTTTAAAGAAACGATAAATTATTTCTTCAGTAAAACGATTCTGAACGAAGGAAGTGAATATAAGAATATGAGAAAAAAAAAAATGTCCAAAATTTTTTTTTACATTTTCAAAGTTTTCTTGCGCCAAAATCTTTTTCATAGGATTTCTTATCTATGCTTAAATTTTCATAAAATTCTGATCAAAAAATGATGGTTTTCGAGTCGTTTTTGTCAAATTTTGGGTAGTTTTTTCCAAAAAAAACATTGAAGAATTGAGAAATTCAAAAAATGACCTCTTTAAAGTA
>JAIPRM010015459.1:0-10133 GCA_025469315.1 Stegophylla sp. TES_Ste_2020 | reverse complement strand
CAAAAAGTTATTGATCGAAACTTTTGGACAAGTATTTCTATACGAAAAAGTGTTAACAGAAAAAAAAAAAGAAAAAAAAAAAAGAAAAAAAAAATAAATAAATAAACATCATTGTAAAAACACTAGCTTCTTCACTTTGTTCAGAATCTAAAAGATGATCATCAATTAAAAAGCCTAAGGTTCAGCCTAGAAAAAAACGTCTGGATTTTGCTGGTTTCTTTTGCCAATCACTCTGTACCCATAGTTTATAAATAAATGTAAGTATGAAAATATTTTTTCCATATTCTCTCTCGTTGTCTTAGACATGCAATTATTTGCATTAACAAATGTACTTATCTAAATAGCTAAAAATTGAAAATGTTGAAAAACAGTTTGACCGTTAAGTGCACTGGCGTAGCGATAAACTATCACTAATAGTGGTTAAATAAATAAAACTTCAGTAAACACGTAGCGTAATATAAAAATAAAACGGTTTAAAATTAATATCCATATCACATATCATATTATATGAGACTCAATAATTTATAGCTCGGGATTTGGTGCGTGAGAAATTATCAAAATACACATGTAAATATGCAATAAAAATTGTTAAAATATGTAAAGATATATTTTTAAGGCACGCATGAAGTATAAAATAGAAGTCAATAAACTTGAAAAAGAAATTATAAATTTTTTTTTTATCAAATATTAAAAATATGAGAATTGATTATTGATAATCAGTTTTTTCTCTTGTTGGTTCTAAATAATAATAATACTAATAAATGAATGAATAATAACGAAATATTTAATAATTTAAATGTCACCTACTGATTATTAACATTAAAAGTAATAGATACATAGTTTGAGTCGCAAATTATGAGATTCGGTTTACTCAGAACGCTTACAATGTATCTGTTATACGCTTAACGATACATATATATAATAGCTGGTTTATCCGACTTCACCCGGGAGGTATTCCACTATTTTATATATAAAAAAAAAAAAAATGAGATTGAAAAAACTACTATTTTCTCATATTGAACATTTTTTATTTATTAGATAATTTATATAATATCTCTTTACATATTTGTGTTAAGGTTAAAATACTTCTTTGTAAACAAAATTTTTTGTTCTTTGGTGGGGCGCATAGACATATAGGTTTTTTTACCGAGTTACTAATTAGAGAAGCTATGCAGTTATTTAAATTATTAACTAACTTAATCGGACTAAATTTAAGCCTAATAAACCGCTGTATGATGTCCTATTTAATTAAAAAAAAAAAAAAAACTGCATAACAATTGAATGAGTAGTTTCGGAACCGACCGGTAACACAAAGATTTTCTCTTTTGCTTGTTTTCGATTTTATATAATACGAGTATATAAATATACTTTTAATTAACTATTGGTTTCATTTCAAAATTACATTATGCAGGTGCAAGGATCGGAGAAGAGATTTGAAACCTATGTCTTCGGCCAAGAAGGTTGCGAACACACACAAGACCAAGACATTCAACATGTTATTATTTTAAGTATTTTAAATTTATTAAATAAATTTTCACAGCGTTGTCAACACTAAAAAAATGCAATCAACATAGTCTTTTTTTATTGCATCTCATAAATTAATTATAGTAATTGAAACTTCTTTTGGAAATAATCCCAGTCGACAATTATCTCTTTTTTTTCAGAAAAAAAAAAAAAAATTAAACACACTTATTTGAACAACTAATGATGGCTATAATATAATATTACAGTGTACTACATAGAAATTTTCATATGCCAGTTGTAAAATAATCTACAACACCGCAGTGTGTAGTGTACCTACGTTTTATAGGTCGAGTGGACAAATGATTTATGTCGACGTGAAAAATCATTTTCTGTGCCCGACGACGAGACGTGTACACGAAATATAGGTACGTTATAATTTTTCAATCTTCAATGTTCGGCTTTTTTTTTATTCTTTGTGGAGAAAAAATTTTAAAAATACCGGACATACTTCGCCGCACGACGGGTAAGATTCTCTTGACGGGTGTATTGAATTTTAAAGAAACGATAAATCATTTCTTCGGGCGGGACCATTTTCCTCCAAAAATCAAATTCCATTCTCCTCCAATGTCCATTTTCCACCAAAAAATAAAAAATAAAAATTCCTTTTTCCTCCAAATTAAAATACCATTCTCCTCCACATTCCATATTCCTCCAAATATTTTTCAACACAAATATTATCATAAAAAATAACACATTTTTAATTTTTTGATAGGTATGCATTTGTTCAAAAAATGGCCTATAATTACAAAAAAAAATTTAATGTAATTTAATAAACGACGTGAAGCAACCAATTATTTTTAAGTACCTAAGATAGCTTCCTAGAAATATTTTTATTTATAAATTTACTATTTAACTAAATACACTCAACACTGAAATTATAAATTTGATTATTATGTAAATAAAAGATTTAAAAAAATTAGCAATACCCAAATTTTTATTTTTAAGTAGATAGCTACTTCTAGAAACAATGTATTTGATTTGGAGGAAAATGGAATAGACATTTATTTGGAGGAAAATGGAATTGGAGGAAAACAGACACTGAAAGATTATGGACTTTGATTTTTGGAGGAAAATAGTTACGGCCATTTCTTCAATAAAACGATTCAGAACGAAGGAAGTTAATAATGATAGAAAAATGTCCAAAGTTTTTTTTTCACATTTTCAAAAGTTTCTTGCGCCAAAATCTTTCTTATATTATTTTCTATCTACTTAAATTTTCATATAGTTCGGATCAAAAAATGATGGTTTTCGAGTCGTTTTTGTCAAATTTTTGGTAGATTTTCCAAAAAAAAAAAAAAAAATTAAAGAATTGAGAAATTCAAAAAATGATCTGTCTAAAGTACTATCTATAGGCAAATCTGGTTTCAAAAAGTTACTGATCGAAACTTTTGGACAAGTATTTCTATACGAATAGCTGTGCACAGAAAAAAAATTATAAACATCATTGTAAAAACACTAGTTTCTTCACTTCGTTCAGAATCTAAAAAAATTGCAAGAAACAGAATTTTATTCACTATGCAAACTAGGTTCGGTTAAATTTATTTATTGTACGTGGACGGTACGTACGCACCTACGTTCGCGCGATATGTTTATGAGGGGAATATTTATTATTATTTTTTTATAAATAATTATTATTATAGCGAAAAATCGCATTATTATATTTCAAACGCTATAAATCATAACATACAGCGCGCAGTTTCGACATAGTTTTTGTAATATATAGGGCATTAAAAACGATACATCTTATTGTTTTACAGTGCGCACACGACGTCCGTTATTGCTGTGCCGCGTTGTGCTTTATTGCCCGGACGTGATGTTGAATGCGAAAATAATCGCGTTTTAAAAATTTTGTATTATTATCGGCATGGAAAATTTCGAAACGCACAAATCCTTCACGTTCTCGAACGCAACAACGCGTTGTTTTGTAAAGTATGATATTTTATTCATATTATCATTATGCGTCCAGTGTTTGTATGCGCTTAACGCGCATTAATTAATAATAATAATAATAATATTGTTTCGACGACGACGGAGTGTGCATCAAGAAGTATTCGAGCAGAACGATTTCGGCGCGAAGATCGGTGTCAAGTACGTATTTTTGCAACGTAACAACATCGTTCGAAGAACCGTCAACCTGAAAAATTATAATTATTTAAACCGTAGTTTTTTTTTTTTTTTTTGTCACTAGTTTTATATCATATATGTATGTATGTGTGTGAGGCATTCTGCGACAAATCACCCGGTCATCTGCCTGGCCTCTCCGGATTTCTATGAAATTTTGTTCTTAGACTTCAATCGGTAAAATTTGGAGCATACATTTTTTAAAAAAATTTTCCACCTATAAACTTGAGATTGTTTTATTTATTTCGTGGAAAACAGCAATTTTGCCCAATTTAAAATACATTTTTTTTTTTTTGTGGAATCAGGAACTCAAAACGTACAACTATTTGGAAAAAAAATTTGAAATTTCTTTTAATAAAATCATAATTTTATACAAATATATATATATGTTGTAAAACTACATTTCTCACATCGTCTAAAAATATTCAAATTTTCATGAAGTTTGAATTGAAATAAGATAGTTTCTGATTTGTTTTTATCTAATTTTGGCAAGTTTTTCTCAAATTTTGAGAAAACTACTGAGCATTTCAAAAAATTATCTCTCAAAAGTATCACCTGTGATTCAAAGTATTTCTATACGAGTAAGTGTTAACAAAAAAAAATAAACATTAGCTTCTTCGCTCCACTCAGAATATGAAATTCTTATTTTATGTATTTAAATGTTCTATTTTACAAACATTTAAGAAAATACGTGTATGATCCAGTTGCCGTATCAGGATCTATGAATAATATTAATACATACGTAGCAATCGTAGCATTACTTTTTTTTAAGGAATTTCCTATTTTAAAAGTACGTGTTAAATAAATTTCGCCCTTCCTATAAGAAGGGCCTAGGTACGCCACTGTTTTTTTTTAATAAAGTAACGTATACACATTAAACCTTTATTAACTTCATTAAATGAAGAACATATAAACTAAACATATTTATGTTGTGGCTATTTTGCAAATAATACGTCAAAAAGGATCTGTTTAATGTTTTAATAAAAAAAAATATATATACTCATTATCACTAATGCACGAAAGAAGTAACTTTTCTTTGCATACCTATAAAAAACAATAGGGTGGGTTGGTGGGTTTAGTAAATGTTTAGGATAGGTTAGCGTGTACGAGTGGTTTTTTTTCTTTAGATTTATATAAAAACAACCATATAGGTGTAGTGTACAGTAATATAACTATTTGACACACACAAATAGCTGTGTTCTGAAAACTAGAAAAAACAAATCACTAGAACAGGATAATATATCCTTTTAATACTTAAAATATTCGTAGATATATAGACATAAATTAAGGACTGTCGCTGTGATGATGCGGACTTATCATAATATGGTCTTTACGCGTGTGCTTATATTCGTGATGGATAAGTAGGCATAATGTTATGTACATAAGGTGAACGGCCTCGGACCGACTGCAGCACTCGGTTGACGATACATAATAAAATATTATAAAAATACACATCCTTGTCGTTTGATCTCGGTTCATCCTAGTATTACACGTGTATAACAATATGAGAGTTGAACTATAAAAAAAAAAAAAAAACCGGACATACTTCGCACGATGGGTGTTCTTCGCACGTCGGGTGGAATTCTCTTGACGGGTTTATTGAATTTTAAAGAAACGATAAATCATTTCTTCGATAAAACGATTCTGAACGAGGGAAGTTAAATAATATAAAAAATAAATGATAGAAAAATGTGCAAAATTTTTTTTTCACATTTCCAAAATTTTCTTGCTCCAAAATCTTTTTTATATGATTTTCTATCTATGTTTAAATTTTCATATAGTTCGGATCAAAAAATGATGGTTTCCGAGTTGTTTTTGTCAAACTTTGGGTAGTTTTTTCCAAAAAAAAAAAAAAAAAAAATTGAAGAATTGAGAAATTCAAAAAATAACTTCTTTTAAGTACCATCTAGAGGCAAATTCGGTTTTAAAAAGTTGCTGATCGAAACTTTTGGACAAGTATTTCCATACAAAAAGTTGTACACAGAAAAAATAAAAAATAAACATCATTGTCAAAACACTAGCTTCTTTGCTTCGTTCAGAATCTAAAAAAAAAACATAATTATTCTAGAAAAGCTAAATATAGGCCACCAACTCGGATCAGTAGCTATTTGAGTAAATATAACACTGACGACGGGTAAGTATACCGAGTAGACGTATTACACAATCGATTGGATTTCGATTAAAAATTATGCGCAATTTTCTTCTATATAACGACCGCGGGGGGATCATTTACACTTTAAAGATAATTTTATACGATTTCGA
Organism: Stegophylla sp. TES_Ste_2020; assembly: GCA_025469315.1. Lineage (NCBI taxonomy): Eukaryota > Metazoa > Arthropoda > Insecta > Hemiptera > Aphididae > Stegophylla > Stegophylla sp. TES_Ste_2020. The sequence goes on along the minus strand of JAIPRM010015459.1, from coordinate 4,226 downwards.
GAGGACGCGCACGTTTATTGTCTCAGTTTTATTACGCACGCTCGAGTGAGCGCACGTGTAACATACGTAAACCTACGTGGTCGCATTCTCAATACGGTTTGGTCGCAATTAATAACACATAAGAGTTAATTTTATTATGGTATAATTATGGATTTTATTATAGCAGTCCGAAAATCCACGAACAAATATCATTAATCTAAATATTATTGTATTAAATTATAGATTTAAAAAGATATAATTGTATTCACACACACATATTTTACGGTACTTGTTAAGAAAAAAAAAAACTGTTTTTAGTACTTGGATTTCATTATGAGTTGGAATGTCTTTACTCTTAAGATAAAATAAATTATTTCATAGTTTCTTTTTTTTTCAAAATAAGACAAGCCCTACCTAAAATATACTGTTCTTACTATTGACAAATGATTATAGATTTTAAGTTCTAGTAGTTCGTAAGAATTATGTCATCAATACTATTTTTTTTTTTTTTATACGCAAACTTTAAAAAAATCGTAGAAAATGAAAGGATTAACCTTTATTTAAGAGATTTAAGCACCAATATTTTTCTAAAAATCAGGTTTACAAAATGGGTATTTTGAATCGTTTCTAAAACTGTAGTATAAAATTCCAAATTTGAAAATGTTGGTCCTTAAAAGAAAAAAATATACAGAGTATTGCTGGAACGCAAGAATTAATTTTCAAAAAAATAAATAACAAATTATTATAATGGAACAAAAGTTATTGTACCGGAACACCCTGTATACTAGTGTCCGAAGCGTAATTTATGGAAACTAATAAGTACGTAACCGCTTATGATCTTTAATTTTCGTGTATAATTTGAAGAATACCTTGTAAACAAACCTGCTAATATGCCATAACTATTGACTCCTAATTATTGATAATTATCTACATTCAAATAGTGTTTTTGGTATGACAAGACGATCTGGTCGTAATATAATCTGTACGACTGTACTCTTGGTGGGTGTGTAAAATTTTAAAGAAATGATAAATCATTTCTTTAAAAGACGATTCTGAACGAAGGAAGTTAATATAAAAGAACAATAATAGTCATTTTCAACACACCCACCGAGAGTATCTGACCCGAAGAGCGAAGTATATCCATCTTTCTTATCTACACTACTTTACTTTAATTTACTTTATTTTTATTTATTCAATCAATAAAGAAAAGGAAAAGAAATTTTCATATAAAAAAAAAAAATTTAGAAAAATGTCCAAAATGTTTTTTTAATATTATTGTCTATCAATGTTAAAATTTTCATAAAGTTTGGATCAAAAAATGATGGTTTCCATGTATATTTTGTCAAATTTTTGGTAGTTTTTCCGAAAAAAAAAAAAATGAAGAATTGAGAAATTCAAAAAGTGACTTTTCTAAAGTACCAATTACCAAATTTCAAGAAATTGCTGATCGAGACTTTTGAACAAATAGATCTACACGAAAAAGTGTTCACAGAAAAAAAAAATAAACATCATTGTAAAAACACTAGCTTTTTCACTTCGTTCATAATCTAATAAATAAATGTCATTGTAAAAACATGTAATATAATACAGCGCTAGTGGTTATCGGTGTCATTTGCGTCGTTTATTTAAATATTTATCGAGCGTAATGTTACGCACGTTATTATTTCTGACAATTGCCTAGTATTGCATAAACAACAAAGTTAGATCATTGGTAGAATATAACTGATTAATATGTACAATTAATAAGAATGATAGAAGTACTGACGTTTCATAATATTATCAGTTACTGTACTTTTTTTGATTTTTGAACGAGGACAATATGATAAAAAAAAAGAGCTTTTATTATTCAAGAAGAAGCCCGTAAAAATCCGAAAAATAATTTTCCGGAATCTAAAATTCAAAAACCGTAAAAATCCGGAATGTAGAAAAATTAAAATCCGTAATTATCCGGACCATAAAATCGAGGTATTTTGTAACTCGAATTTTTTTTGCCCCCGACCGATTCGAATTATCGAGGTTACACTGTATATACATATATACATAGGCGTAGGTAAGGGGGTTGGGGATTCAAACCCCTCCCATTGATAAACTCTTAATCGAAAAAATTCACTATTTTCACGAGATAAAATTTGCTAGTTTATGAAATATTTACTACAGACATATTTGTTTACAAAAAACGTACTTTAAATTTAAATTATAGTATCAAATATTAAAGATTCGTTTGTGAATATAAACTAATTAGTATTTAGTACCTACCACTATATATTCACTTGTTTCACTTTTTTCCCGTCTTAAAATATTCTATAATCTATAGGAATTTCAGTTTGTATTGAGAAAAAATGTACACAAATAAGATATTTTCAGATTTTTCTAAAAATTTTTCTGGCTCGAAAAATACTATGTATGAACATTTAAGTTTCTAGCACCTTTATTTTTGGAATACCTACAGACTAATTATTAGTACTAAAATTGAATTAGAAAAAAAGTTTTTTTTATTACATAAGTCAGAATTTTTGCTAATTTTTCCTATTTGCTTGAAAAAACTGTTAGAATTTTAGTATTGTATAATATTTTTAAAATTCTTATTTGGTTGCGGTCATGCTTTCTGTCAAAAATTTTACTTTTGAACCCCTCCCATTCAAAATATATACCTACGTCTCTGTATATATATATATATATATATATTGTCGTGTGGATTAAACCCGAATGCGCGAATAGCTGTCGAAATTCGTTTGTACATGCTGAACTAGTGTACTTATTATTACAGACAGCTACACACGAAAAAAACGATTAGCCATTGTTGTAATCGAATTTAAGTATCACTCGTTGGATGCGTATATTTTTCAATACAATATACAATTGCGTATAATGTGCACACACACACACACACACGCACTTTACGCTCGTACTTAAACGCACACGATGCGAAGGTGACGTCGTGCACGTGATCCGCAGTGTTCCTCGGATACTTAGTAGTACTTACGGTTCGACTGTGGGATATCGTGAGAGTAATCTTTGAAAATTCCCCCGAGTGGGGGAAAGGGGGAGGGTTAGAATGATGTCTATACCAGTAATCGTACGTATGTCTTATTGTTATTATACTATTATTGCTATTATTGTTATTGTTATCAATATCAATATCATTATGTGATGCACGTATAACAATCGCAATTTTTATACAAAAGTGCGAAAAGCGTAACTTCCCTGAATCTGTGTATAGGCTCAGAGCTGGGCATGATTTCAAATCATATTTTCAAAATCCAAAATCCATTCCAAAACAAGCTATATGCTTGGGGTTGGGAAAATTTAAACATAGATAGACAATAATATAAGAAAGATTTTAGCGCAAGAAAATTTTGAAAATTAATGTGGAAAAAATTTTTGGACATTTTTCTAACTTTTTTTCTCATTAAATATTTTTTCCTTCATTTATTAGGTAAAAAAAAAGTAAAGTAAAGGCAAGAATGCCGGACATACTTCGCACCACGGATATTCTTCGCTCTTCGGGTCAGATACTCTTGGTAAGTGTGTTGAAAATGACGACCATTATTGTTCGTCTTGTTGATGATTTATCGTTTCTTTAAAATTCCACAAACCCACCAAGAGTATTTGACCCGAAGAGCGAAGAAAATCCGTGGTGCGAAGTATGTCCGGCTGTCTCGTCTAAACTTTTCATTCTTAATTGGTAAAAACCTAACGACGCAAGTTCCAAATATTATGATTTTATTATAATTGTTCACGCCAGATTTTACGTGAACGGCAAAAATGTATATATTATATAATATGGCAATTATAATAATTGTTAATTATGGCGATCTGTTGGCCAGCGGTGCGATCGCACGTCTTTTTGTTGCGTGATCGTGCACGGTGCATTGTATGGTTTCGTGGTTTCAAGAGTTATTTTATGTTTTAATTATTATTCTTCTGTTGTTGGTTTTTGTCGATCGCCGTTGAGTGAGCTCCGGTTGTATTTTGTTTTGTGTTGTATAGTCTCAATCGAATCGTCGGGTAAGTATATTTCGAAAAAATTGTTTTTTATTTCAACATTTTTCCCCTTCTAGGGTGGTCATTCCATACCGGCGATTTGTTGTGAATTCGCGATTTATTCTGTGTATGTTACATTGTGTATGCTGCAGCAGTTTGTGAACGTAAATATTTGTTCGTCTGTGGTTACGGCTGGGTGGTCGCACGTGCGCGGGTTGTCTCTCCCAATTCTGTATTTAAACTAAGTTTTTCCCTACGTCCCC
>JAIPRM010015458.1:0-10135 GCA_025469315.1 Stegophylla sp. TES_Ste_2020 | reverse complement strand
TCTTTTTTTTAAAATTTTTGTTAATTTTTTAAAAAAAAAAAAAAAAAAAAAAAATAAATAAAAGAATTGAGAAATTCAAAAAATGACCTCTCTAAAGTACAATTAAGAGGAAAATCCGGTTTAAAAAAGTTATTGATCGAAACTTTTGGACAAGTATTTCTATACGAAAAGTTGTACACAGAAAAAAATAAAATAAACATCTCCCTACTACCCATAACTAGGGGTTGATTAAAAAATGAATATAATATTTAGATCACCATTAATATATGTAAATTAATTGATGTTCAATATGCAAGTTTTTTGAGAATTTAGGAAAATAGTTTTTTTTTTTTTACCCCTAATTAGAGGCGGATTTAAAAACTGATAAGAAATTTGGATTCAACATATTAAAAACTAATAGAATTGATATTTTTCATAATTTTTTAAACTCGTATTACGAAGGTATTAATTAATGTAAGCTAATCTACGTGGAATACAGACCACTGTGCTTCGTTCAGAATCTAAAAGAAAAAAAAAAAAATAAACATAATTGCAAAAACACTGGCTTCTTCACTTCGTTCAGAATCTAAAAAAAGTGTTTAGGTGAGTCTTCGATATGTAGTGAGTGATGGGCACTATCGAGTGGTGAAAACTATCAAACTACTCGATAGTTTCAAACTATCTAATTTTATTCGGTTGTTTTCAAAAACTATCGATTATCGAACAACCACCGACTATCGAGACTCTGAATAACTTAACCTAACCCAACACCCAAAATTTATTTAAAATATCACCTTTTGTTTTTTTTTTTTTTTTTAATTTTATTTAAAATTGCCCCTCCCGTTTATGGCGTCTATATCCGCCCCCGTTCATTGTGTTTTAAACCGAATTCGATTACAAAATATTATCCACACCGACTCGTTTAACATTTTATTATAATATATTATATTCACGTGTTTCGATGCTGGTATTTCGATGATGTCAAAAGGTGTCAGTGCGCGATAACAAGACAGGTCCATTTTCAAAAAACTTTTCAGGGGACGAATAAAATCAAATTTTAAAATCCACAACGACCAAATTATTTTTTTTGAATATTTGAAAGTGTAATTTCACATCGATACCGAAAAATTGGAAAACAAAAATTTTAAAGTAAAGTTGTATTTTATTGTGGTTTAAAGTTTGAAAATAAAGAGCTGTCCGGGTTTGATTGCCTTGAAACGTCGATGGTTTTTTTTTTCATCATTATTTAAATATGTATTACAATACAAAAAAGATAGTAAAAAGTATATAATATTGTATAGTTTAGATGTTAATGATTTACAAAAACTGTTTTTTTTTACAAAAATGTCTTTGTAAAAACCAATTGAAAATCTGGAGCTGTCTGCAGGTTATTGCACTGACGCTTTCAATTCAAATGTCGGAAGAAAGCCGCTAGATACAGACAAAGCTGGGCAAGTTAATGATTTTTGTTTTAACTAGTTAAAGTTATGTTATTTTAATAAAAAAAAACTAACTAAGTTAGAATAGAAGTTAGTTTCTGAAAATTTCCAAATTACTAACTTAGTTAGATAGAAGTTTAGTTGGGTAAAAATAGTAACCTAAGTTAGAATAGAAGTTAGAAGTTAATATATTTTTTTTCGGTATAATATATGAATTAAAAAAAATGAAGTATAGACAAAAAAGACGGATATACTTCGCACCACAGACACTCTTCGCTCCTCAAGTCAGATACTCTTGGTGGGAGTGTAGAATTTTAAAGAAACGATTTATCGTTTCTTTAATAAGACAATGCTCAACAAAAGAAGTTAATAATATAGAGAACAATAATAGTAGTCATTTTCAACACACCCACCAAGAGAATCTGACCCGAAGAGCGTTCATGGTGCAAAGGATGTCTGGCTGTATTGTCTATACTTTACTTCTTTTATCCGATAAATAAATTAAAAAAAAAAAAATTACGCGAAAAACATAATGAAAAAATGTCCAATTTTTTTTCAAATTTTCAAAATTTTCTTGCTATAAAATATTTCTTGTATTGTCTATCTATGTCTAAATTTTCATAAAATTTGGATCAAAAAATGATGGTTTCTTAGTCTTTTTTGTCAAATTTTGGGTAGATTTTCAAAAAAAAAAAAAAAAAAAAAAATAATAATAATAATAATAATAATTGAATAAGGATTGAGAAATTCAAAAAAAAAAAAAAAACTAGTTTCTTATTGTTTTCAACGAGTTAAGAGTTGGATTATTTAACACTTTTAAAATAACTCGTTAAGTTACAAAGTTATTATAAATAAAAACTAACTAGTTAGTGCCCAGCTTTGGATACAGATATAGTGCGACGTCTCTTATTCGGTTTTAATCAACGAAAAATGATTTCGGTTGTGTGCGAATTCCCCGGAAAAACTATGAAAAAATACCTACCGATATTTTCTTCGGACTTAAGTCCCCCCCCTCTGCCAGGCGCGAATATATATATACATATAAATTAACCGGATAAGGTAAATAATGTGCGCGTAAAAGATATAAATAAAACGCGCGATCGGAAGCAAAACAAACTTTTTATCGACTCGGAACTTGTGTATAATAATATGCACATGTATAGAAATAAAAAAGAAAATTATTCCACAGCTTTTTTTTAACGCTCGACAGAGGCGAAACGGTTTTTCAATGTTAAATATCGGCTGTCGTTTACAGAGAACGAATACGCGTAGCCATACACATTAAATTTCCACGCGGCATAACAAAAAGTTAGATTTAAGTTTCTTTCAAAGTCTCTGGAAACCTTATTTCGCTTTAATACGTAATCACAAAAACAGCAGACACATACACAACATATTTTTACATAATATCATTATTACTATTTCCTTTTTAAATAAATTATTATGTTACGCGCGAAAAATTTATACGTTCATTGAATCATTATGTAATCGCTGTGAATTTAATGCACTAAAAAACCTTGAAAAATGCACTTAAAATTCAAAAAATGCAATATAAAACGTCGAAAATGATAAAAATGCACTTGAAATGGTTTTCAATTTAATTTTTATATTTATATTGATATTATAGGATATTATGTACATTACAACATTAGTAGATTACATTTTACATGCATAAAAATATGTTTATATCATAAATAAATAAAATTGTTGATTGAATTTGAATTTTGTATAATGCTGTTCACCCGAAACATTTTTTTAAATATGTTTTTTTTTTTTAAAAGATTTTTAATTTCTTTTTTTGACGTATACACGACCTGTGTAAAACAAAAAAAGATTTTTTCACGTTTTCAAAATTTTCTCGCGCCAAAATCTTTCTCGTATGATTTTCTATCTGTGTTAAAAATTTTCATATAGTTCGGATCAAAAAATGATGGTTTCCGAGTCGTTTTTGTCAAACTTTGAAAAAAAATTGAGAAATTCAAAAAATGACCTCTCTAAAGTACGATCTAGAGGCGAATCCGGTTTCAAAAAAATTACTGATCGAAACTTTTGGACAAGTATTTCTATGCGAAAAGTTGTGCACAGAAAAAAAAAAAAAATCATTGTAAAAACATTCGTTCAGAATTGAAAAAAAATTTTCTTCATTACATAATGTTATACACGTATTTATCAACCCTTATTTGTTAAAGTCGTCGGTGTCGTTTGTGCATGATATTATTCCGTGATTAGCCCAAACTCGGTATTTTCATAGAATAATACGTTGTGTGCGTGTAAGAAAGCGACAATTAAAAAACTTTCCACAGTCTTATTGTACAGTATATTATAATAAACCTAACCTGGGATTATTTAATTTCGAAGTTTTCAGTGCGCGCTACTCACAATACCCTACCCCTCTTACGGGTTCTCTTTTATCCACCACTGATTACGACGAACCGGAGCCCCACACATTTATTTAAATGATTTTTTTGTTTTTCAACCGTAATCAAAATGCAAATTTCTCGGGGGGGGGGGGGCGGAGACGCTTCAAACGTTGATTGTATTCTCACCACCACGACGGACGGGGTGGACACGACAATGTGCTAATTTCATTGTGCGCCAGAGAAATTCTCGTCAACAACAGAGTACGAGTACATGTCTATCTTTTAACACTATCGCCGTGTTCTGGTTTTAGTAACTAAGTAGAAAAAAAAAAAAAAAAAAAAAAAACCATAAATCCGATACGTTTTTTTTTTTTTTTTTGGGGTGGGGAGGTGAAAAAGAAAAAAGGTCGACGACGGGGGTCGGGGTCGAGTGGGCGATTCCACAAAACGTTGTGTGTGTGTGTGTGTGTGTGTGTTTACTCCCCACTCGAAAGTCCCTTTTTTTGAAAACTAAGACCGCTGCTGCAGTAGCGTAGTCGTTTTTCCCCTTCACTTTATACTACTAACCGCCTAGCGCACTCAAAAGCACGAAAGCAAATAATAAATTGTTACCGACGGTTTGTGAATTTTAAGTCTATACACTAAATGAAAGTAAACATACACTTCAAGGGTGTAAAAATGCTTCCAAGTGCGAAATCTAATGCTCGTCAACACCCATTTTCGATTATCATAGCTGTCACCCGAAAACACTCGACCCAACTCATCAAAAATACATATATATACATATATATATATATATATTAGGATATGATGTTGTTATAGAATTAATGAAAACGTTAAAATTGTAATTTTTATTTTACGTCGATTATTTCATTCTAAATCATTTAGGCTCAAAAATAAATATATTACAATTATTATTTAAATATCTTGTGATATTAGTATAATATAAATTTGTTTATTTCACATAAATGATTATAGTTAATGCCTATAATCTAAATAACATATATTATCTCATAATACCCTGAGTCGGATTGGGGAGGGGGAAAGAGACTCGGAAAACTCTAATTTTAAATGCTCACATTTTGACAGTGGCCTGATAATTTTTCAACTTTCAATATTTTAATTTTAAAATAAAATATTATTATAAATTAAATTAAAACCTGTACATTTTTTTTTTTTTTCAATATAATACTTACTATTGAAATTTGCGACATGTTTGGGTAGTTCTTAACAGCAAAAAGTATAACTTTCAATGAATTACATTTTATTTTTAGTTATTCTATTGTGTCATTGCTGTCAATTGTGTATAATAACTATTTTTCAATCAAACAATATTGACAACTCAATGATTACTATTAAAAAAAATTAAAATTTGATACAAAACAATTCCATCTGTATAAAAATTTTACGTTTTTTTTTTTTTTTTTTTTTAATATTTTGTTCTATTCTTCTATTGTTCAATCATTTATTTTGTTATATGAGCGCATTTTGATATTCAAGTTTTTATTTTTCAATCAATATTTTAAGGGATAAAAATGTGTTTGTGTAAAATTAATGGTTACTAATTAAGAAAACTAAAACCTTAAAAAATAACTCATAGATACAAAAAATAGTGAAAATGATTATTTTAGATTCTGAACGAAGTGAAGAAGCTAGTGTTTTTACAATGATGTTTGTTTATTTATTTTTTTCTGCGTACAACTTTTCGTATGGAAATACTCGTCCAAAAGTTTCGATCAATAACTTTTCGTATCCGGATTTGTCTCTAGATTGTACTTTAAAAAGGTCATTTTTTGAATTTCTCAATTCTTCAATTTTTTTTTTTTTTTTTTGGAAATAACTATCCAAAATTTGACGAAAACGACTCGGAAACCATCAATTTTTGATCCGAACTATATGAAAATTTAAACGTAGATAGAAAATCATATAAAAGAAAGATTTTGAAAATGTGAAAAAAAGATTTTGGATATTTTTCTAACATTTCTTTTCTATTATTAACTCCCCTCGTTCAGAATCGTTTAATTGAAGAAATGATTTATCGTTTCTTTAAAATTCAATACACCCGTCAAGCGAGAATCCCACCCGTCGTGCGAAGTGTGTCCGGATTTTTTTTGACATTGAACCTACTCGTTTTCCTTTTTGATATTAAGGTTCATTGCATTTGAAAATTCATTTCGATTTGACATTGATACCCCCCGTGAATTACCGTGGAAAATATTAACACTTATATTCATGTTGTTCTCGACACAGGTACTAACATAAATCAAAATATACTGTTAAAGCTTTTAAGTGAGTTTATCAACCTCGTTTTAGTCATACTACGTCACTTGACTTTTACCCAAATCCGAAACGGGTTCAGCCCTAAATCATATTTTCAGCTAGAACAAAAGTTTCCTTTTTTTTTTTTACACCCTTGTTAAATAAACATTCACGAATGTGTTTAAATTAAACGACTAAGATGAATGATAGTTTCAGAGAAACGAAAAATTCGAATTTCGTCAAAACAGTCTTGTTTTTTTTTTACTGTACATCAGATTTGTGAAAAAATAAAATCTTACAAACATAAATCTTTCAGTATTTTCTTGTAATTATTTGAAAAATCGAATAAACATAAAAAAATATTGTATTATAGATATCAGACTACTGACCTAATTTATGAAAATGTAATTTTTTTTTGAAATATTTAAGCGCTAAGTACTCTATACACAAAGTATTCAGTTCAGAAGTGACGAGAAGAAAATTATATGATTTAATTTTATACATAAGGTTTGGATTTTTACACTCAAAAAAAAAAAAAAAAAAAAAAGAAATTGGTTGAAAATTTAAAATTACTTAAAATTTATTTTTAAGCTTTAATTATAAATAATAATGGGAAATGAAATCGATGACTGTACTTTAAGAGAATTTCTGTAATATTTGGTAGTATAAATATAGAAAACATGAAATAAACAATTATTAGGTCTGAACAAAAACTTGTTAAAAATAAACATAAAATAAACGTTTTAAAAATATCAAATGAAAATGGCCTAAAAGTAAAAAAAATAAGTAATTACAAATAAATGCAAAAAAAAAAAAAAAAACAATTAGTTTTCAAGGTTCATCGAAACACATTTGAACATTTGGAAAGCTTCGTCTAAGAATTTCCAAAATATATTGTAATTAATATTTCGGTTTATTTATAAAATCGAAATAATAAAAAAAAAAAAATAAATAAATAAATATTGCTTTTATTTTTTCTTCAAATTTTAATTATTCACAATAGAATTCATATAAAAGGAGTAAAAATAATTTAAGTGGTTTCTCTCGAAACGCACAAGTCCGTTCAATGCGAAACATTACAAAAAAAAAAAAAAAAAATATTTTTTTTTTTTTCTAGAATTGACGGCTTCAAAAGCCTAACCCGTTGTGCAATAATATAGAGTTCCCCTCTCTATAATATTATATTGTTTCGTTCGTGGGTTTCTTTCGTCAATGATATGCTTAACATGCGAAAAACTTTAATGGCGATATTATACAGAGGAGACGTGACCCACATCTCAATTATTTACTAATAGTTTTTGTTTTCTTCACGCGCGCGCGCGTGTGTGTGTGTATACTTTTCATACTTTAAACGTCTGTACGTACACCAAAAAAAAAAAAAAATAAATAAATAAATAACGAATCAAAAAAAAAAAAAAAAAAAAAACATTAGACCAATTGCTTCCGTGTTAATAATATACAATTAATGTCAACAAATAACATAATATAGTAGTGCATTACCTATTTTGTAAAAGAAAAACATTTCGTTATATATTTCGATTAAATTTATTAATAACATTATCTCTTCTGCATATATTCACTTTTACATAAATCATCATCACTTGATTTTTATCTCGTCATAAAATACCCGACTAAAAATTAAAATTATTATTTTCTATTATTTTCCGTTGTAACTGAAGTTTTGTGATATTTTTTTCTAAGTAAAATAATTATAATATTATCTGCTTATACCTTATTATAAGATTTATATATATATATATATATAAAATATTGTTATTAATATGGCTAGGGACTTGTAGCTCTAAAAAAAAACTTAAAATGCTAAAATAATCTCTTATAAAACATTAATTTTACTGTAAAAACTCAAAACATTCAAAAAATTGTAATGCATAATATATTTTAATATGTACATATTAATTCTTCTTCTATTATTTATGAAATTTCATTGTTTTCTTTTTCTTTGTTAATCTTTATTCTTTTTGGCTTGCGTTTAAACAAATAAAAATATCCAATCTCTTCGGTTATACAGGGAAAAATTTTCCAATACCAAGAAAACTCAAATTAAATATTGAAAAACAGGTGAAATATGCACTTAAAATTTAAAAATAACTGAAATAGGCGAAATGTGCAAAAGTAAAGAGAACTGTATACAACTCCTACAGGTGTTATGAAACGCATTTCTATATTACTTAGCTATGTTTTGAATGATTTTTGAAAAACATATGCCAAATCCTATAAGTCCCCAGCCCTAGTTATGTTAAATACCATAGATTTAAGTTAAATCGAAGAGCTTGTATTGTAGATTGAGACAAGTCTTGAAAATCTGTAACTCATCATACATATACGTATGACGCGTAAAACGTAGTAAAATGTAATTAAACATAATAATAATTAGTTCGGTTTTAAGTATTTTCAAGATATACGTATTTTTTTTTTTTTTTTTTTTTATCAACAATTATTTGTATTGATTCTCGAGCTATAGAAAAATAAGAAAAATAATTTTCGCACAAGTCCGAATCGAACATAATACATCTATTTTTAATAACGAATACTTATAAAAATATTTTCGAGAAACCATATTATTATTAATAATTGTAAATTCTCAAATAATTGATTAATTTAAAACGCGTTTTATGTATATTTAATAAAAAACTGAAATCTGTGATTCGAAGAAGTCGAGATTTTTTTGAAATAACGTCAGAATGAAAAATAACACAAATGTATGTATTGTATTGTATATAAAAGTAAAAACGAGTAGAAAGTTTACGATAAAAACCTTAAAATGTTTGAATCTGAAAACTCTGCGGTTTATGATAATTAGTTAACTCGGAGATGCGCCGCATACACCATGAAATATAATATAGTCTTCATTGTTGACAAATTTACAAAAAACGTTATGTAAATAATTTTTACTCACTCTCTTCACACACGTATACGCGCGTAATCATATCGAAATACGTTTCTATTTTGGTTACAAAAACTATCATGATTCGTAATAATAATAATTTTTTTATTTGCACTAATTAATATATAACTTATATAACTTTAATTAGTAAAAAAGTATATTGTATAATATAAATTATAAATCTTTGTATTAGAAAATATAGCATAAAAATATGAGACCAAGTCATATTTATCTATCCACATAAATAATTTATATTAATTATTCAATATTATTAATAATTAATATAATAAATAATATATAAATTATTAATAATAACAAATATAGGAGAGCAAAAAATTTATATAACAATGTTTAAATTGCTTTACATTTTATGCATTAATGTACAATAATTGCTGTTACATGGAATTATGATAATCCTATAAGTGATTTATATCAATATAGTTAAGTTTACTAACAAAATTTGGAAACCCCCCTCCCCCCAATGAGAAAATCCTGGCTATGCGCCTGAACACAAGTATATACATATTATAATAAGAGCGTATAAGTAATAGTAAAAATTTTGGTTTTATCTTATCAAAAGCAAAAGCTTGTGCTGAAAAGAGAGAGGAGTTTGTGATACAGTAGATTAAGATTTTAATATTAAAATAATAATGTATATTGTAATTATCTATTCGAATTTAAACATTAGTATTAAGAAAATACAAAAATTTTAAATAACAGTTATTGTGTGACAAAACGTTAGATATATTATATTTTTCATATATCAAGAAGCTATTAAAATTATATTTTCTACAATATTGAATATATAATATTATATTTAGGGTTTTGTCGACCAGACACAGTATTCGTTTTAGGGATGAAATTTATGAACTTTAACTTGTAAAACTGCTCAAATTTCTGGATCTCTCTACTAAAAAAGTACAATTTTAATAGAGTTTTAAACTTTCATGAATTATTTCATTTACGTGAAAAATTAAAAAAATCCAAAAAAATATATACCTATATATAATCAGAAAGAGAGAACAATGAACGTGTTTAGAAATCTTATAGGTATGTCTATTGTATGAAAATTAAAAAAAGCCGGACATACTTCGCACGATGGGTGTACTTCGCACGACGGGTGGTATTCTCTTGACGGGCGTATTAAATTTTAAAGAAACGATAAATCATTTCTTCAGTAAAACGATTCTGAA
>JAIPRM010015457.1:0-10136 GCA_025469315.1 Stegophylla sp. TES_Ste_2020 | reverse complement strand
TACAATCTAGAGGCGAATCGGGTTTCAAAAAGTTATTGATCGAAACTTTTGGACAAGTATTTCTATACGAAAAGTTGTACACAGAAAAAAAAAATAATAATAAATAAAAAAAAAAGAAAAGAAAAGAAAAAAAAAATAAACAGCATTGTAAAAACACTAGCTTCTTCACTTCATTCAGAATCTAAAATAAAGGAGAATTGATACCTGCGTTCATTATTATTATTATTATTTATGTTCTGAGGGGAGCGAATAAGTGCTTTTACAATAATGTTTATTTTTATATATATATATTTTTTTTTTTCCTGTACAAGTTTTCATTTAGATATACTTGTTCGAAATTTCAAACAGTAACTTCTTAGATTGGAAATTGTATCTAGTTCTTAATACTTATTCCGAATATGGCGAATACTGTCAAAAAATTTAGTAAAATCAGTATAATATTATATGCCGTTAACAAGTTTTTTATAAAATAAAAATTTTTTTCCAATTCGCTATAACTTGGAAATTAATAGGACTAGAAACTTGATAACATAATCTACAATAGTGTAATAAAAATTGAAAAATTGTTCAACAAAATCTGATAGTGAAAAATGTCCGGTTTTCTTGTCTATACTTTACTTTAGGTATTTTTTTTTTTTTTGTTTTGAAATATTTAAAAACGAAAACTTTCAATCATCTCCAAGTGAGATAATATTACGAAGAAATATCGATAAATACCTATATTATGATATTAATTTCTTTGTTTTTATTTAAAACGCATTTATTATTTCGAAAAGCGACTCCGTTGTAGCAGTAATGGGAATGAAAAAAAAAAAAAAAAAAAACACTGATCTTTCACCATATATTTTATTAGCGATAATTTGACAATAAGGGGTCAAAAAAAAAAAAAAACGCTAACATTAAATAGATATCAAATCATGAAAATAATTACTATAATAACGAACACAGCTCTTTTGCGTTTGAATCATCGCATTGCATTTTTTCTCTCTCGTTTCCGTTATAAACCTATTACGCGCGTCAGTTACGCGAAAAGGTTTTGCAAATACTTAGATAATAAAAATATTTACAATATACTTTTGCGACCGCATTTTCGTAATAAATGACTAATACCCGCCGTGCGCTACAACGAAATGAATTAATTATACTCATACATTACACTTATATATATATAAATTAAATAACTTATGTATTACACTTATAGCATAAATTACACATACAATCTAAATAAAAGGAAAAAAGGAGACAAATCAAAAAATTTGCGGTGTTTTTAAGTCTTGTATTCGTTTTATTATTTATGACAGAATATTCTTCTGTTCGGGGAAGTTGCGATTTTAACTACTGAGGCCCAGAACTTTAATGACCAAAAAAATTCACACAAAAGTGTAAATTTATAACTTGATTAAATAAAAAAATTTACATAAAAACTTATACTTAAAATACAGAAAAATTTCAATAACCAGAAATTTTTAAAAAAAATTATGGAATTCAATAATATATTAATTATGTACGTCATAGTTCGTAATTAATATTATTATTATACTGTGTGTGTATTAAATGTGTTACACTGATAAATTAAAATAATAACTATGAAAACATTGTCTTCATTTTCAAAAACAAAATATTACAATACTAGAACACAGTTATATTAGTCTGTTCGTTCACAAAAACAAATGACGCCGTCAAACACATGAATGTTTATCATTCGCATTCATTATGTAACCTTTCTTCCTTATCGTTTCTTTAAAATTCAATACAGCCGAATCCCACCCGACGTGCGAAGAACACCCATCGTGCGAAGTATGTCCTGTTTTTTTTTTCAAATTGTCGCTATACAATACACTACATCATTGCGCTACAGCAAAAACGATTGTTTTTTATTTTACCATAGTACTTTTTTTTTTTTTTTTTTTTTTTTTTTTCGGATAAAAATGTTGTACTTCAGTTTAAGAAATAATTCAAAATAACCGTTTAGTTGACTTGATTTTTAGAAAAATATTTAACAATATTATTAAATTATTCGTTAACTTAAAAAAGTCATAGACAATGAACGGATTAATTTTTATTAGAGATTTAATTAGGTACCAATACTTTTCCAAAAATAAGATTGACAAATTGACTAATTAAAAAAAATGTAATAATAAATAACATTAAATTATTATATTATGAAAATAATAAATATTTAATAAAAATTAAATTTTAAATAATTAAAAGTTTTAATAAACTATTTTAAGTTTTAAAACGTTTGTGCTAAAAAACAAATTATATATTATTGCCGAAGCGCAATGCTTATGTATTGTAATTTTTTTTTTTCAACTGAATAATTATTAATAATAGAAAAAAGTTGTCGCATTGTACTGGGACAACACACCTTGTATAAAATATTATATAGCATATTTTTCTATTATTATTCAATAATATTACTACCTCAGAGACGTATTTAGGGGGGGGCAGGGGGGGCTTGGGCCCCGGGCGGTAAATTTTGGAGAGTATTTTTTTTATATAATAAGAAAAGTTATTTGACTGTAGAAAAAAATAAAAATTATAGTGATGAAATTATTATTCTGGTACCTAATCATTTGTATTTTAAATTCTGAACGAAATGAATGAAGAATTATTTTTTTTTCTTTCTCTTTCTGGAAACACTTTTTCGTATAGAAATACTTGTCCAAACGTTTCGATCAGTATCTCAATAGAACCGGAATCGTACCCAGTCGATACATTAAAGAGGTCATTTTTCCAATCTGTCAATAGTATTTCCAAAAACAGGGAAAAACTGTGAAAAGGGGGCGTTTTTTTTTTTTTTTTATGACCTGGGGCGCAAAATTCCTAAATACGTCTCTGTACTACCTATGTATAATTCGATATCTGGCCGGTTTGTTGCTCCGGCAAATAAATAACCGTCGTCAACCCCTCCTCCTCCTCCTCCTCCTCCTCTTCCTCCTTCTGTTACTCTACCGCCACCAGAACGCCGCGAAATAAAATATCATTTCTCATTTCGATATCGCGCGATTAACGATGATAATACAATATAAAAACAACCCCGGCCGGCCCCCGGCGCACGTGGCGATCAAAATCGTTTTCGACACGCTACGGTTATTACAACGAGTGTTACATTTATTACGCGAACGTGCTGCAGCAGTCGCGTACGTGCACGCAACACGATCAACGCTATTTAATTGATCGTATTTGTTAATAGTAATAATAATAGCACTACTACGTATAAAATATTATTATTGTTATAATTATTATTGATTGATCGAGTCGTCGTCGTCGGTTTTTTCTAGTGATACAGTTACGTGGATAAACAGCTGGTGTATTAGTTTCCACTTAAAACATATTATTATTATTATTATTATTATTTGCTAATCTCTTTCGATAATAATTATTATCGCCGACTGATGATACTCATAGTGGTAAAGAATACAATATGAATCGCTTATTTCAGAGAAACCCCATAAATCCATTTTTTCACTTTTTGAAATAATCAACAAAAAACTGTGTCATGGATTTAAAACAATTTTTTAAAACTCCCGAAAATACATGACTACTTACTCTTTTAGATATTAGAGTGATTTTGGCTAAATAACTTACTAAGGAAGCGGGAAAAAATATTTTTTAATTTGCGCACGCAAAATCCTATTTTTGGTTTCTGAAATAAACGATTCATATATAGGGGTAGAGGGGCCATACCGTGTGTACTGCTACGTACGTATAGTGAATTGAAGCAATCAAATGGAATACGCTAAGAGTGACCATTTTGAGAAAAATAAAATTATTTTTCTTACATGGTTGGTGCCACTTTAAATTTTCATATTATTAACAATAACATTAATTTTAAAGTATGATAACAGTTCCTTATCAGTGTCCTGATTGAGCGAGGGATACAATATTTCGATACGATAATTTGATTCTTTTCAATAGGTTACTCTAAGCGTATTCCATTTCAATGCCTCATTTAGGTATACGTTTGGCCACGGATTGGATGATACTGACGAAAAGGTCAACATATTATTATGATATATACATAGTTTGTCTTACAATTCAGTAAAATTCAAAATGTATTCTTTGTTCTATTGTACTCACTATCTATTGGAAAAATAAAAATAAATGATTTCTTTTTTGTACAGTGCAGGATCATCGAAATAAATATCCTGGTGTTAATAGAGAAACACTCGAAACATTAGAAAGAAAAAGACGTACTCGAGATAAAACTGATAATTATTATTGTCGTCTATAATTGACTGGAAGCTCCACTTAGGATTAATTTCGTTGACGAAATGATTTATCGTTTATTTAAAATTCAACACACCCACCAAGAGCATTTCACCCGAGGAGCGACGAATGTCCATTAATTATGTCCCTATTTTTTACCAATGCTCGGCAGCAATTATTATACACACATGAATTTCAATCAAACCAAATTATTTTATTTAATAGTATTTTGCGATTAAGGTAACGACTATGAGAGAAATACATTAAAATAAGGTTTTAATTAAAATGAAACAAACGACATAATTTCAAATCTGTACAACAAATTTCGTTTCTTCTTTAATAATTGATATTACCCATGTCTAATAAAATAAAATAAAATAAAACGATTGTTGATTAAATAATTATACCACTTGTTGAACACGCACAATATGTTTTTTATGTTTACCTTGTAAGTGCTGTGTAAATGCGTAAATGTGCTCGAGTTCAGAGAATAATAATATGACGTCAGCCATCAGTTCTCGCATTGCTTCTCTCCAAAGTTTCTAATCACGTGGCACTATGAAGATTTTAAAGTCTTCTCTACTGTTTCTGGCCGTCATCAGTACGTGTTTCTGCGAATGGTTCGAACGATCGGTTTGAAAAATCGTGATCGATTAATCAAAATATTAATCCGGAAAATCCCTAATCCAAAAAATAAGCATTTCACGTATGCAAGTTGTTATAATACCTATTATTATAACGTTGTCGCGGGTCGTACGGCTTTCAGAACGGGCCTTGAGCACGGCCGGAGACGAATTATTCTCGTTGGCCGAGTTACACGAGCAGTTGAAAGCGAACAAATACGGTCTGAACAACGTGTTCAGATGTTACAAAATCGCGTGGGAAATCGCGTACTATGTAATGAATGTCGATTTTCCCGCGCTGATCCCGATCGGCTCGCTTAGATTCAGAGAATATTATTCCGTCGGACCGACACTTCACGTCCGGCAATTGTCCGGCTTCAACCCGTACGGTTTTAATTAGTATTTTTATCACGGACCACCGAGATGGAATGGACTGGTAACACGTTATGTGATGCGGTGTCTGATCCTCGAATGTTTTCATTCCCTGCTCTCCGCCCTGCCATTTCCAAAAGTACACAGTGTCGAGCGCTATCCGGCGACAAATTAATATTATATTTATTATTTTTATGCACGTTCGAAAGTTCCCGCCAATGATCAGCGGCAATGAATATTCATTAATCATAATATTCTGTATGGTTATTAATGTCATTATTAATAAAAAATCTTCTTCTTCTTGAGCTTTTACGGTCCTTGAAGGACTTTCGGTGCCTCTACTACTTTTTTCCAGCCGTCTCTATAAATGCTGTCTTTTATTGTTAAACCCTGTGTGCACCTGTTTAAATCTTCAATAATCCTATTTATCCATCGTTGTCTAGGGCGACCCCCAGGCCTTTTTCCATTAACTATTCCTTCCAGAGCTTTCTTTAGAATTCCATTTGACCTCCACGCGTGGCTTGCCCACTCAATTCGCTTACTCATTAGGTATGCGTTAATACTGGGTTTTTGATAAATTTGTTGTACTTCTACATTAGTTCTTCTTCTGTACACTTCGTTCTCTAGTGTGGGCCAATAGATCCTTCTAAGAACTCTTCTTTCAAAGCAAGTCATTTTTTCTTCATCTCCTAGTTAGTTAGTAGTTGACCATGTTTCACACGCGTATGTAAGAACTGGCCGTAGAAAACTCGCGTATAGGCGTTCCTTCGATCGTCTAGAGAGGAGCTTTGACTTGGACAATTTTTCCAAAGAATAGTAACCCTTATTGGCGGCTGATATCCTCAGTTCAATTTCATTATTCATATTATTGTACTGATTTATGTTTGCTCCAAGATATTTGAAATTTTACACTTGTTGAAAGGTGTAGCTTTCTACTACAAGGTCCGAGTTATCTCTTGTTCCCCCAGTCATGACTAAATACTTGGTTTTATTCTGATTTACTTCTGGGCCCATTGGCTTTGCTGCTTTTATCAAATCATTAGTTCTTATCACTACATCTTCTCTCGTGTACTGCCTATTATAACTATATCGTCTGCATATGCCAGGAGCGTATTATTGGACAACAACTCCATGCCTTGTCGTATTGGCATTGATCTGATCACCTTCTCAAGCGCTAGGTTGAAAAGGACTGGTGACAAGGCATTTGAGTCCTGTGCTAACCTCAAAACTGTCAGAAGTGCCGTTGCCAAACTTTACTTTGCACATTGTATGTGTGTTGCATGTTTCTATGAGGTCGATAAGTTTTTGGGGGATTCCAAATTCTTCTAGGGCCGTCCACAGTTTATTCCGAACTATGTTTATTGGTAAAAAATAAATAAAAAAAATTCAAATGGAAAAAATTGTTGTAATTATTTATACATAGATGGCGCTGAATGTAGTGTACCTGTCTGGGGAAACATTTGGTACTCATTGAAAGTACATTCGATACATTCAGTCCATTCTGTCTTAGTCCGTGGTATTTATACTCTACAACGCAATTCGCAATAGTTTAAAACCATCCGTTCGTTCATGAGAAACTCGGTGGTTCTCCTGACGTCTGCAAATTTCAACCCGGCGATCGATCCTTTCACAATCGAAAACAACGTTCTATAAAAACTCTTTCCGCGATCCCGTCCGTCTTTCAGGTCAATTCTTCCAACCTACCAAACACAAACATAAACCTTACCTACCCCCCCCCCCCGCTAACTTGGTTCGCCCTAAATATCGCTTAACCGACTAAAATCACGAACTCTGACCCACCCCATCGCCTCCATTCGTTAATAAAAGCGTAAGCTCAGTGTGGTCTAAGGATTTTCCGGTCAATCAAAGCAAAACAAAGAGTAAGAGTTTAACGGTTAACCCGAGGCGAGCGAATACCGGATATCCGGATGTTATCAGTTTTGTCGTCTCCGTCTTACGCACGACTGTGATTTCTAAAAATTTGGCAATTTGACAAGTTAAGTTAAGAAAATAACTCGTTATTATTACGTAAAATGGTCAATTGCACGTGTTTAAGAAAAAAATATTTATATTTGTACCATATTATCATCATTACTTATTATTATATTATGAATTAAGTCATACCGGTTACCGCGGTTAATGTTAATCAAAAAAAAAAAAAAAAGTAGTTCAAACGCACTGTTTCTTTATGTTCAGTTAGAACATTAGTATTAGATATTAAGTTCTATTGTGTTCTTATTTATTAATTTGATTTTAAATAAATAATTTAGTACAATCAACGTTTGTATTATAAAACAACAATAAATCATTATTATTATCATGGAATGCTTATGTTGAATTTTCCCCAAATATCCATTCCATTTTTAAAAGGTGATTTTGGAAAATAATCCGGAATCCCTGGCGTTAGATTTGTGTATTTTGAAATAAATTGAACTTGAAAATTAACGGGTTTTCGATTTATCCTCTCTTCGGATGTATTGCAGTGACTTTTAACGTGCAGAAAAATACATACGAAATTGCAAAACGCGTGCGTTTAAAACAAATGTAACAGAAGACTTTTTTTTTGAAATGCTTCGATCATATTACGTATTTACACAAATGTTGAACCGTTTCTCTTTGCCCGAGAAGTGTCATTTGTGGGATTTCTAAGTGGATTTTTTTCAACAAGTTTAAAACAATATGTAGTTGTAGATAATTCCATAAAATGACAATCGTTTTGTAACTTTACAAAATGTCTATTTTTTTTATTTTTTATTTTATGGTTTTAACATGGTATTTTTTTCACACAGATTTCAATTTGGAGTTTATCTGTTTACATAGTCTGTATTTTTTCGTTTCGAGCGACATTATTGATTTTAAAAATGCAATTTATTAACGTGCAACAGCTTTATAATAATATTACAATACGTACACCGGTACAAGAGACCCAAAAATAATGGCGAAATTTGAAATTCGTTGTGTTTTCGCGTAAAAATTCAATTCGAAACAGCAATAATAATAATAATAATAATAAAAGTCGTCTAATGCGTTTTGGCAATGTCGTTAAAATAAATAATCGCGTGGCGTGTTTAAAAGCCGTGAAATCGTTCTTGTATCAATTGACGAAAACTTTAGCACATACAGAATATAAATTGTATTTTTTATTTATTTCGAATCGATAAGTTAATATATTATTATATTATGGTACGTGTGTGTGTGTGTGTGTGTTAATTTAAAAAAGTGTTTATTTCAATTCCAATTGAGTTATAATAAAATTAAAAATGGTGAGTATTTTTTTTTTTTTTTTTTTTTTGAAGCAGGATCTGACAATATCTGAGAGAATTGAAATTAGTCTACAAATATTGAATTATATACTCCGAGTGGAACGAAAAATCTACTATTTTTTTTACACAACGATGTTTATTATTTTCTTTTTATGTTCCGTTATCAAATTTTCATATTATAGAAATATTTGTAAAGTAATATTTCGACCAGCAACTTTCTGAATTAGAATTCAGCTCTAAATGGTATTTTAAAAGAGTTCAGTTTCCGAAATTATTAACAGTTTTTCCAAAACTTTGGGAAAATCACCCAAAATTTATCTATGGTAATACATGCAAATGTAGTAAACTTAGCCCACAATTAGCTTTTTTGTGTTCTAAATTCGGCCCGAGGAATTTTAGGTTGTAAACGAGAGCATTTTTATTATCGCAGACGTCGAATAAATTTTGGTTAATTTAGTGTAAAAATACAATTTCTAGATTTATAATAATATTTATAAAAAGGTTTTAGGCAAAAATAACCGAAACGTTGATCTACTGTAGTGAAATATGATTTTGAGCATTTCTAATGTTTAAAATTTTACTATAAAATACCTTTAGAAAAATAATTTATTTCTATTTTTGTTTTTATTATCTTGTTATTTTTATTTTTTTTCTGAGTTATGTTATTAGACGAAAAGCATTTCGAAAATATCTGTGTCACTCTAACGTCTTGTTGATAATAATCGGCCAAAGTTTTGAGCTCTAATTTATGATTTTATTTCATGAAAATCCAAATTTTTGATTTATTTTGACGATTGTAATACAAATACTCGGTAGTTTTACCGTTTGAAAAAAAAAAAAAAAAAGAACATTAAGAATTTATTAAAGTGACCCGTTTTAACTTATATTGATATCATAATAATTGTTCTTATCCATAAAGTTGCTGACAAAAAAACTTTGTGTCCGCCGAAATTTCCCACACTCAAAAAATGGATACTATTATGAATCCCCGCTTCTTCCGTATCCTTAGTGGTATGGCAAAATTTTGGTTAAATACATAGGCGCAACTAGAGCCTAAATATTAGGGGTGCTAAAATTAAGTAACGAAAAATAAACCAAGGGGGGAAGGGGGGGGGCTTACACACACCTCTCAAATACCATTTTCTCCATTATTTACGAATCACAATAACCATTCTAAAAGTAAAACATATATGTTATATTGACGTAGAGTTAAAAAATATTAAATTACATTCTAGGTTTTTAAACTCGATAAGTACCACCTCTAGACATCTACATCATAAGTCATCGTAGTTTTTCGGCTGCGTACGAGTTGATTCCCGGGTACCTGTGTTTACCTGCACCGACGCCGTTGAGTTGATTCCCGGGTCATAAGAGGGTACGTACGAGTAGTTGATTCCCTATTGTAGTATATCAATTATCAATAGGCAATTCAATCAACAGGTGACGAAAGAATTGAAGAGTTTATGGACTACGGATTTGATAATTATATTTCTCCAGAAGTTAGCGTTCCACCAAGTATATGGGCTCAATTCTCAACTGCGAATAGTTGTGAGTTTTCATTCTAAGCTCAACAGTTGTTTCTATAGTGGGCACCCAAATATTTTTGTATTTATAAATGAGCTGTTAAAAGTACAATCAGAAACGTATATTAAATGCACGAGTAATG
>JAIPRM010015456.1:0-10136 GCA_025469315.1 Stegophylla sp. TES_Ste_2020 | reverse complement strand
GTAAAATAGGAATTTAAAGCAACACTTGCCGCTCACTAAGTATAAACCACAAAATTACTTCATTTTTTTCAGATTAATAAATTATATGCAAAAAATAGCATGATACTTATAAAAATAGGAGAAAAAAGGCAAAAACCATAAAATATGCAAAAATGTGCACTAAAAACTTTTAAAGCTACATTTCTTTTAATACGAAACGAATTTGTAGCTCACTCTGCTATTTTTTAGAGTTTTATAAACAAATATGCAAATGCTAGAAGTCTCGAGCCCTGGTAATTACGGTGCCGAATTCAGCAACGCAACACACAAACACACAATATTTGGGTACCCACTCAACGTTACAACTCGACTCGACTCGAAAAAAAATTATATAAAATACACTACTCACCCAATACTATTAAATAATAGTAGTTATTTGTTAAACATAGCTAACCTACTGTTTTATTTTTATATTATTAACTTCTTTCGTTCAGAATCGTTTTATTGAAGATTAAATGATTTATCGTTTCTTTAAAATTCAATACACCCGTCAAGAGAATCCCACCTGACGTGCAAAGAACACCCCGACGAGCGAAGTGCACACTTTTTTTTTGTTTTTGTGCTCCTAATTTTCAGGAGTTGACGGAATTAAAATGACATCCATCGCCTAGAAGTGGAACAGAAATTGGTAGAGTGAAAAACAACCAACGGTTTATCATATTTTACAAAAATACATATTTATTTGGATGTACAATATAATATTCCTTAACACTAATATAACAGGGAGTACAATAATAAATTATTATAGCTTTTACATAATATAATAGCCATCACTCGATCGCGATTATCTCAATGAAATAATATGTTACGATGTTACACATGAATATTTGAGTTACCACCATTCTTGTGTCGTTACACATCTCGAAACGAGTTAAGACAGAAATATAATATAAGTACATAAAACATATTATCGCGTATTAATTTAATAATAGGTAAATTTGGGGGTAGTTTTTCTTTCATACGCTAGGAAGAGGGAGGGGTGGGGGGGGTTGTTAAAAACTAAAATTAAAAAGAGAAAAAATATAACATTTTTTTTTTTTTTTTTTTATCACAATCTCATAATAAAAAGAAAAACAAACAATAAATAAATAAATATAAGGAAAAAACTAAAACAATCGAACGGCAGCACCGCGGAAATCGATAAAAACAAACCGTCCCGACTCAGGGAACGTCGAAACGGACGATTGTCATCGGGTCCCGCGGCGCGTTCGCGTTAATAATTTTAAAATAATATTATATCAATCTTGTGACAGTAATAAATAATAATAAAAATAAGAACAACTTTTTCAGTGCGATTATTTGAACAGTGTTCTCGCGTAATACCAAATCCGGAAGAAATATTCGCTCCTCTTCAACAGCGCCGCCTCCGAATAGGACGATATGTCCGCGTCCATGTTGTGTTCTCTCAACCACGAGGTCGTGGTCTCCGAAGTCTGCGTCAGCGACGGTTTGGACTCCATGACGGACTCTTCGACGTCTGATTCGTCGTAGAAGTCTGTACCGAAAACAGATAAATCACGTGTGTAAGTGTGTTGAGCATTATACGTAGATAAATTTATCTAGATAAATACCTAATTAACCATCTTTTGTCTTATCTGGATAAAATTAAAGAAATAATAATCATTAATTTTATCTCCGATAAATACAAATTTTTCCTAACCAGTGGCGTATTCAAAATTTTTCAATGAGAGGGACCAAAAAAAATTTCCTATACTATGCAATATTTGTCTGTTATCATTAAAATATTCTTAATTATATTGAATAATTTGCTACTCTCTATCAGTCCCCGTCATCATCAATAAATATGAAAAAAAAAAAAATGCATAATAGGTATTATTTTTAGCAGTGCATAATACATTGATACATTTTAGGTATCTGGAATTGAATAAAAAAGTATTGAGCATAACTCAAATAAAAATTGCATGAGATTTTGATTGAAAAAAAAAAATTATTTATATGATAATAACGTGTTTCATCAAAATTATATTTTTAAAAGCTAATGAAAAATTGATTTGATTTACAATTTTCAAGATTTTGTGCAATTGTAATACAAAGTGTCATGACTTGAATACTTGATATCACTTCAATGTTGGATACTTATTTTTTATCTATTTATTTATCCATTACAAGTTCGAGTGTAGTAATAACCGATAACCTACGTCAGTGAGTAACTCAAATTCTGTTCATTTAGTCAATGTTTGATAATTTTGATTAAGTTGATTTGTAGTTCAAACCATCGATATTATATATATATATATATATATGACAATCAATGTGACAAGAACCGCGTTTTTTAAATTTTTTTATTTAATTACGGTTACAGCAATTTTTTAATATGGCCAATGGGAGGGGCCATGGCCCCTTTGGCCTCTTCCTTAGATACGCCACTGTTCTTATCTAATTATATTTATCTAGATAAAACAATCTCGAAGATGATCTATTTTTAAAGTCTGAGTGAATAGTTATTTTATTATTATTATTGTTTTTGTTTAGAATTTTATCCAAAAGTTTTGACCAGCAACTTTTTGGATCAGAATTCGCCATTAGTACTTTGAAGATGAGAAAATTTTTAGAAGTTCTCATTTGTTTTTTCAAAATTTATAAAAATTACCTAAAATTTGACAGAAATCCTTTTAAAACTTTGTTTCTTAGTATAAACTTTATTAAATTTAAATGTCATTGAACAATAATATGAATAATATTTTGATGAAGAAAATTTTTTTAATGTGTGAAAAAAAAAATTTGTAATTTTTTTCTTACTTAACAATTAATAGGGGGTTATAAAACTGACCGATGAAAAAAAATTG
This sequence comes from Stegophylla sp. TES_Ste_2020, assembly GCA_025469315.1. NCBI lineage: Eukaryota > Metazoa > Arthropoda > Insecta > Hemiptera > Aphididae > Stegophylla > Stegophylla sp. TES_Ste_2020. The sequence continues at coordinate 7,290 of JAIPRM010015456.1, read as the reverse complement.
AAATGATCAAAAATGTATAATATTTATAATTTTTAAGTCAAATTGTCTTGTTACATTAAAGCTTGGTTCAGAATAAAGTTATATTGAAGAAATTATTTATCTTTTATTTAAAGTGTAATACACCCACCAAGTTCTACCTTAAGCAAATAATACCCATGGTTCGAAGTATGTTCAGCTTTTTCAATATTCAATACTCAATTTTTTGCATAGTTATAAAGTTTACATTAGGTTAGGTAAGTAGTTTGGTATTTCAAATTCGTGAAACTAAACCATAAATATTATTTTTTTATCAAATAAACGTAAAAAAAAAAAAAATGTTATTATTGTAATATACATTTTATATTTAACAAAAATAAATTAAAGTAACTATTATCTTTTTTTATCCAGATATATATAACTTTATCTTTATCTAGATAAAATTATCTTTAATTATATTTTATCATTACCTCAGATAAACTTTTATTAATAATTTCTGATCTTTAGATAAATTTTAAAGTATCTGTGCGTAACACCGACGATAAATTTTAACAGGACAATAATTCTCGGAATAGAAGAGTATAATTCGTCCGTGAATTAATATTATATGATTAATTTTTAATCAAAAGTTGACGTTATGATATATGTGTTTATCGAAGGGATCAGTGGCGGATTCAGGGGAAGGGCACAGGGGCACGTGCCCTTCCTGTCAATTTTCTATCGACTTTTTTTTTTTATGTAACTACGAGTATCATATAAACGAAAAATACAGTAAATAAGAATAATACTAAAGTGTATTAATATTTAGAAGCGAATACTTAACTCGAAATTGGTCAAATGGTTTTGAAATATTTATGAGGTTACTATTTTTAGTAGTTAGTGGAAGTGTTTATTTGTATAGTGTTAATTGTATGAAATATTGCCAATTTTGTTTAAAAATAAAAGTATGTATCATTAATTATGATTCGAATTTATACAATTTATATGTACCCCCACCATCCCTATCAAAATATCCTAGATCCGCCACTGGAAGGGATTGAAAGGCTTTCAATAACGGATTTGAATACTGGTGTCCGGTAAAAACCATTTGAAAATTGATATCGAAAATTGAAAGCGTAATAACGGGTGAAAATTTGATACTAAAATCAAAATTGTTGATAACAAATGCGAGTATTTGGAATCGAAATTAATGTTTTCGATTTCAACTGGTTTCATTTTTTTCGCTTATCGTTAGACAACTTATTTTTAATTAAAATTCTCTTGTATTAATTACTTCCAGGGCGATTTTTGCTTATATCACTATATTATTACAGTAACGACTGACTGAAATAAAAATAAACTCACCCGTCGGCTTTTGTACAGTGTACGGTTCTTCGGTTTCCAGTGGTTCACTAACGCCCACTTCGTTCTTGGCGAATATCCTGATGTGGTACCTATGGTTTTCCTGTTAAAACAATAACACGAGTTACGGTGATGGAGATTCAAACTATTTATTTTTTTTTTCATCATTCACTAGTATTTTTTATTCGTATTCAAAAATTTTAAATTTGTTTCAGTACAATGAAAATATTCATCATTTACAATAATTTATTTTTATAACGTTTAAATGTCACTTTAAATGAATTCTTTTTGCGGAGTTAAATAAATAAATAAATTATAAAATTAAAATACAAATAAAAAATACCGAAAAAAAAAACTTGTGGATAGCTCACAATTTGTTTTTTTTTTTTTAATAAATTTAAGTTATTAGTGCAAATTTTGATTTTGAAATGAATAAACACAATTCAGTTTATTTAATACAATAAAGAGTAATTTACTATGCATTATAATAATATATAAACTAAACACGATTAAATAAATAGATATATATTTTTTTTTTTTGATAATATTGTACTCCATAAAAAACTGAACAATAATATGAAATAACCATATATCAATGAAAATCTATGTAACTATACCAAGGATTCTCAACCTGGGGGGCACGCCCCCTAGGGAGGCGTCACAAAATTTCAGGGGAGGCGAGAAAATATTCACATAAAACCACATTTCACCACATAACATGAAAATATTGTTTATGGTTATCTATATTTTGTTTTCTATCAATTTTTTTTTTTTTTTTTGTAAGTAGATATGCGGTTATCGGTCATTATTGTGTAACAACTAACAATATTATTTTCAATAATCTGAAGAATATTATTGAGCTATTATATTCATGTTAATACTCAACATTAATAATTAAAGTCATGATGTATTTGAGGCATCTAGTTTCAAAACCAGCTATAAGCAATCTTCGAAATTTTTCAGAAACAACAAAAAACGAAAATAACTTAAAATACTTGGTCTATAATTTTATAATAAATATGAAATCAAATCTTTGAATGGTACACATATTACATGTGAAAATATATTTTGTAAAAATATTATTACACGAGTTAAATAAATTTATAATTTTGAAATGGCTGATTTTGTTGTGAATTTAAGCATATGGCTGTTTTTGAAACCAACAATTTAATTTTTTTTCACTTATGGCTCGTTTTGAAATTGACTTTATGAGATAGGTGATTTTAAAACAAACACTGGAAAATTTAAGAGATACAAAACATTTTGAATTTTATGTATATAATTACCTAATAGTAAAAAATAATAACCAAATAGAACTTAATTATAGTTAATACTTAATTTCACGAAAACTGAAAAAATTTTAGTACTATTACCAGAGCAGATAAAAACATGTGTTTAATTATGGTTTGATTTGAAATAAACATCTTTAGATGGCTGGTTTTGAAACTAACCACAATTTTCTGTCCTCATTTAATGTCGATTATAGCCTTATTTGGTATTCAATAATCTTACCAACTATAATGTAATACAGTGTGAATATTTGGAAAATTAAAAAAAATCCATTTTGAAAAAATTATCTTTTAGCTGGTTTTGAAACTAGACGCCTCATTTATCATAATATGATATATATATATATATATTTTGTATATAAAAACTTATAATTCAATCTTATAGTAGTGGGAAGGGGGGCATGAAAGTCAAAAGGTTGAGAACCCTTGATCTATACTAATCATGATATCATAGTAATTATGAAAATATTTTGATTTAAATATTGATAAGAGCCAATGCACCGGAAGGTGATGCAAGCCTGGGAAAATTCGAAGTGTTGGAAAATTTTGATATTCTATAGATAACATGACTGGTTAATGGCTACGCATTTAAGCTACTAAGTACTGAACAAGTAGATATAGTTATTTTTTCTAGACACTCAATTTTTATACATATCCTTTTATTTACAGAGACACATTCGTATGCATCCCGGAGGTTATTATTGGAACTAAAATTTCCGCGTACCTGTAGGTCTTTGATGTTGAACTTTTGTACATCTGCGTCCACCCGTCCGACTTCCATCCACATGGTCTTCTTGTCGTCTCGGATGGCCACGTTGTAACCTTGCAGCGGCGCACCGCCGTCCGTTTCCGGCACACCCCATTCCACGATCACCGTGTTGGCGGTCAAGTTGCGGACTTCCAGCGGGGCGGTCGGTGGCGACGGCACGGCTATATTATATGAAAAACATTTGGAATAGGGATATTACTAAAGTCATATTGTCGGATGATAAAAGAGGGGTGGCGCACAGGGGTGTATTTAGGAATTTTTCTCAACACAATGTTGTTGGAGACTTTTCTCTTACTATTCCCCCCAACAATACATTATAAGTCTTAAATCTACAATAGAAATTGTATTAATTACATTTCATAAAAACAAAAAAATTTTAAGTTCATAATTACTTATTTTTAATAACATAATATTATGCAATTAAAGATAAAATTATGTTACAAGAGTTACAACATGAATACTACAAATTATAATCTTAGAAAGAAGCTTAAACAAATATATTTATTGAGCCATTGTTTCAAATAATTTTACCACAGGTAGAAAAGCATGGTAAAAATTAATTTCTAAAAGAAAATATCAAACACGATTTCAATTGAAAATTGAAAATGATGTTTTCAGAAAAAAAAAAATGTTGTTTTATGCCAAAATTAACAGTTTTTTATTCATACATTTAAAGGGTAGTTAAGTGCACTGCGAAATCCCAACTAATAAATAAAGAATAAAGAATAAGATAATATTATATACCCATGATAAGTTGTATGAAATTGTTGTTTCATAACATAAAGTATTTCAAATTGTTTTAATAAAAATGAGATATTTCCAAAATGTAGTTAAATTTGTTTAAAAATATTTTTAAGGCTTTATTCCGATACTATTGTAAATAATAGTGAATATTTAAATGTTATAGCTTCAAAGTTCCTACCAAATATTCAAATACATTTCATTCAATCGAGTTTACGACTCAAATTTGTGTTTTTACTTAAATTTGAGGTTTTTTCTTCATTTTGGAATAATTTTTGAAAATTTCAATAAACTTCCTCTCTAAAGTATTAACTAGATCCTATTTCTGATCTAAAAGTTTGCCAAGCGAAACTTTTGGGCCACTTATTCTACGAAAGTGTACATTGAAAGAATGGGTAATTAACATAACATTTAATATGTTATATTATTAGATAATAGATATCAACAGGGTCAATGAGAAGGGTCCGGGCCCCATGAATCCCTCCCGTAAATACGCCACTGGTGGCGCAATAAGTGGCTAGGTTCTTAGGACGAGGTTCTTTTGAGGTTATGTTGGAAAAATAAATCATTTTGAAATTATTACAAACGTTTCATCGTTTCGATTAAAGTTGGCATTGATATTAATGGTGATTGGTGCAGGTGGTGTGAGGAGGGGAGTGCAAGGATTCAAGACCCTCTAGAACTAATAATAAAAAAAATCAAATCAAATAAATGTTCCAGTGACATAGTTGAAGATAAAACAATGATAGAATATTTAGAAAATTATGTTTATATGATTAAACGTGCCTTACGATTCAAACTGTCAATCATGTTCAACACTGATAGTGAAAACTTACTTTTTGAAATATGTATTACTTCGTTATCTAGTAATAAAAACGTTATTTTTTGTGGTTATTGAGTTTTATACATTTTAACGATTGAATCTATTAATATTATTTTAATTTGGTGAATGGGTGGAATGAAGTACATGTTTTCAACGTGGGTTATTTTTAGTTTATGTTTTGATAGAGATTTAGCTTCTAAATATATTTTAGGAAGCCAGTGGTTCCATCTATCCAGTGACGTAGGGTGAGGGATGCGGGAGGGGCGGTCCGCCCCGGGTGGCACTTTTTGAGGGCGGCATTTTTAGAAAGAATATAAAAAAAAAATTTGTTTCACCTTAGTGCTAATTTAGAAAGTAGCGAGCAGAAAAAAAAAAAAATTATGTACTTCGCTTGTCGGGTGTTATTCACACCTCGGGTAGGATACTCTTGATACTTGACGGGTGTATTGAATTTTAAAGTGATTTGTGAAAGTTTTAAGTTTCTAGCAACATTATTTTTGAATTCATGTTAAAAGTCAATTTTAAATTTTACGGAAATTCCGGTGATTGCATATTTTACAGTTTTTTGTCGATTTTTCGACAGATTTTCCACATTTTTCAAAAAGTATTGAAAATTGGAAAAATGACCTCTCTAAAGTATCAACTGGGTGTTACAAGTATTTCTATACGAAACTATACGAAAAAGTGTTTCCATAAAGAGAAAAAATAAATAAACATCATTTTAAAGTAAAGGCATAAGCTTCTTCACTCCGTTTAAAATCTAAAACATCTTTTGAAATTTAAGTATTGAAACAGAAAGCGAAAAAAAAAAGTCTTTGAAAAAATTGAAATTGAGAGGAAAAAAAAAGTTTTTTCTTAAAAGGGGAAGAGGGCGGCAAATCTGATCTCCGCCCCGGGAGGCTAAATTACACACTACGCCACTGCATCTGTCTATTAAATATAGTTAGGACCGTTTGAACTGGAAGCAAAAAAATGTAGAAGGTAAATAATAAAATTAATTATTGTATCCAATTGAATATTCGAGATTTTAATGAACGATTATCAGGAAATCGGTTCACTTTTAAAACCCATAATCGAAAACGTAAAAACGAGTATATCTACTAAGTCATTGCGCCAAAAGACGTCTTGTTTAAAGGATAGCTGCGGAGCCTAAATTTCCGTCTTCGAATTCGAACGCACTATTATTATTACTATGAAATGACAAATCGTTTGACCACTCACTGGCATGCGTCAAAAGACTGACTATTTTCGACTCGACCGGTTGGCTGAGCCCGACGCAATTCTCCGCGTAAATTTTGAAGAAATATTCGGATTTTTCTTTCAGGTTTTCCACGCAATACTGCGTCGTCGTCGCCTCCAGCGTGGCCACTTTAAACCACTTGTTGGACGCGTTCAATTGTTTTTCGATCACGTAACCTGCAGTGTGTACAGAAGAAAAGAATGATAAATCACGTCCTGCGAAAGGTTTTTTAGTATTTTCGAGTGGATTTATAATAATAATGTGCAAATTTGGGCAAGTTCACCATATTGTAGATTACTTTAAATCAGGTTATTATTAAAAAATATTTATAATAATGAACTGAGCTAAAATAAAGTAAATAGTAAATTAAAAATATCAATAAATTTGTGTAATTATGCTAAGATACAAATTTTCATAAAAATAAGTCAACTAAAGCAATTTATAAGTTAAAAATGTCGTGATAATAATATTCAAGTAAAATTGTATTCATTAAAAAATAGAATTACTTATAAAATCTACGTTTTTTTTTTAAAAAAAAAGTAAATTTTAGATAACTATATAGAAACGACTTCAGTTTTAACTATATATAACTCAGCCAAGTCAAAATTATTTATAAAACATAAATTACTATGTTATTTACTAGGCTATTGTTTAAAATTCCATAATTTTTGTAAAATAGTCAAGTAAGAAGTTATTAAAAAAAAGTTACATAACTTTTAATTTTTTTTAAACTATAGTCACTATCCACCTTTAATATTATACCGTGCAAAAGTATACCTTTCCCTATTTCACCAAATCACTTTTAATAATAATAATAATAATAATAATATTTATTGTCGTAAAATCAATAAATAATTAGTTACACCTCAAGGGGTACAAAGAGTACAGTAAATAACAAAATTATTACATATTGACAAAATGAAAATTATACATTAATTATTAGAATAATTATAAATACATGTTTTTAACATAGTTAAAGAATCAAAAAAAAAAATCGAAATTAATTATTTGATTACACACCGTTGGTAAGCGACACACCGGACTATTAGTGAAATAATTTTTTTTTGACTGGGGAATAGCAAAAGGTGGATTATGTCTAGAGTTAAAGGAG
>JAIPRM010015455.1:0-10136 GCA_025469315.1 Stegophylla sp. TES_Ste_2020 | reverse complement strand
TATTCAGTTTTGCTCTATCCAGAATTTAAAAATATAAATTTACATAGTTAAAGATTTTATATTTACATAAAAAAATTCAGTGTGATATTTGTGATATGTTGTAGTGTGAACCTTTCTTTACAGTATGTGGTTTATATTATAGCTTAATCTCTAAAATATATGTAAACAATTTTTTTGCTGACACACCTAACCTATTCATTCATTCGACTTTTTTTACATATATTATGGCTGGGTAATATATATGCACTGTGAATACCTAAACGGAATACGTTTTATTTATAATGTACATATTCGATGATTGTCCGGTTACACATACGATATGGTGATTTTTTTTTAATTTTACTGCATCGGTTATTTGGATTAGTTATTTAAATGAATAGATACGTATTAAGCTAGATATGCATTTTTTCGTAAATTTAATATTCGTTTCTCAATTATTTTATCCACCATGATTAATTTTTTAATATTCTAGAGATTGCTCCTCTCCACAATATCACCGTACCAAATGAGTCTTGCAACCCAACATCGTTCATCAAAATAATATTATGCGTACTTTTAACTTAAAAAATTAATAATACTTGTTTTATCAGAATCACAGATTTGTATCGGACCAGGAATGTACGTCGATAGATTTCCACAAACTTCTGGTATAGGTAAGATTAAAATTAATAATGTATTTTTTAATTACTGACTTAATTAACTATTTAGGACAAAATCACACTACGCTAGCGAAGTCGGAGGAAGATTGGGGGAATGTGGCTGAAAGCGATGATGAAATGTTATATGAAACCCTTGATAATATCAAAGGTGAGATTTATCTTTAAATACTTTGAAAAATAGTATGGATTCATTTATTTATTTTTTTTATAATAGAAATGGATCTAACATGTGAGGAGATGACCAGTTTTATGTTGATGCAATGGTCGCATATGAAAACAATCAAGCCACTCATGCTGAAGCACCGAGTATGTCTCAATTTTAATAAATATATCATAATGATTTTACGATTTCTATATTTTATTTAAGAAAACGAGTAGTGACTATGGCGGATTCCAGGCAAAAAAAACTACGCTTGGAAATGGTTTGAAATGCTTCAGGTTTTATTGAGATCGTTAAAATAGTTTTATAAAAAGAACACTACAAATATTTCTCTATATTCAAAATTTCTTCAGACGATTAAACCCAAAGTAACAACCATTTTAAAATCTTAATCTGTACTCATTAAATTCAATTTAAAATTGGAAGCTACGTACAACCGCCCATGCGTGCCTGATTCGTGTGAAAACTTCCTTTAGGACTTCTGCTTATTTGAGCTATATTTGAAGACAGCGATATCGACGAAGTTTTGGAAGAAAGTTTTTCTATATTATTGGGCGAGGAGGATAATTATCGCGGGAAGGGTTCCGGTTTCAGCCTCATATCAATTCGTGGTATTTTACTTGACATATATAAATACAGACCGTTGGGTGGCTTTTCATATATCTAAACACCTGATGATATACAAGCTAAAAAGCATGTATAAATCCTCAGAATGATGATAACCAGTGTTTTAAATGGGCCATTCTCGCTAAGCATGTTACGGGGGCGAATAAACAACGCGTTGGTGAAAACTATACCAAGCATGAAGCGAAGTATAATTTTAACGGATTGAGTTACCCAAAACCACTCAATGAAGTAAGAATATTTGAAAAAAACAATCCTTCTACTTTAGTAAACATATATGCCATCGAAGAAAATTGCCACATTTAGCCCGTTACATCAAACGAACCACAGTGAATTCAGAAGCTCCATACTGTATATCCTTTGAAAGTGAATAAAGACAAAAAACAAGAACATTTCGATTAATTTTTTATCGAGGATAATAGAAAAATCATTTTATTTACATATCAAATTTTCAGAAGTTAGTTCGCTCAGTTAACCAAAGACGAGGAAAAAATTTTGATATGTAAGAGTTGTTTTCAGTTTTTTGATGATGTTCTTAACAAAATTAAACCATATGGACCAGCGGCGTTTAAACAACATCAATTTATATGCAGAAATCACAAACCGATCTTGTCTATGATGCCATCTAAAGAGGATGTGCTCAAGCTCGATAAGTGGAACAAGACAGCGGCATCCGCTAGTAATTTATGCCGATTTCGAAACTCTTCTTGTAAAGTCCGCGAAGAGTAAGGGAAAAAGTACGATAATCCAAGAGCATAAACCCATGAGCTTTGGTATATATGTCAAGGCTGTAGACGGCCTACCGGAAAATCTTCTCGAGCCATTTAATATTCCTACAGCGCTTATCATATATCGAGGTTCGGAGAAGCGCGATGATGTGGCGAAACATTTCTTTAAGACCGTTGTAGAGATATCGAAAAATATAGAAAAACTGTTTCAATCCAACATAATCATAAGACATTGGATACTATATGCTATGTGCAATCAGGAAGTTGGGTGAAACGTAGAAATTAATGGATCATTTTCTTCCAAAATAGGAAGTATCACACAAAAACTTAAAAAAATGCTGTTACCGCGGGTAGGTGTCTCCTCCACCCCTCCCTGGATACGAAAATGTTCCATAGTAAAGAATACTACCCGATATGTAGAAATCATAAGAAAATGTAAAAATGAAAGGATCATTTTCAACCAAAATAGGAAGTAAAAAAATGATTGTTCAGGATCCAAAAGTTGAGACCGTTGTAAGGATATCGAAAAATATAGAAAAACTGTTTCAATCCAACATTAGCTTAACTATGACCTCTAAAGAACGCGAAAATCACGAGAGATGTATGTCATGCAATTTATGCTAGATTGTATTTTCTTAAATACGGAAAAGGTTAAGACCTCTGTTACTTGACCGGTAAATTTAGGCAGACTTTATGTAGCAAGTGTATCCTACAATTGAGGAAGCCTAACTTTGTACCCTACTTTATCCATAACTTGAGCAACTATGATACTCATTTTATAGTAACAGAGCTTGGTTATGATAAACGGATTATACCGGTCACTCCTAACAGCGAGGAAAAATATATATCCTTTTTTAAATATATATCAAGCAGATTTATAGATACGTTCCGATTTATGGCTTCATCACTCTCCAGCCTTGCATAGAATTTACATACACCTGAGTTCAGTATATTTAGAGAAACTTCTAAACATTTTCTGCCTCAGGCTATGTCTCTGGTAACTCGGAAGGTTGTTTATCCTTACGAGTACACAGATAGTTAGAGTGTTGGAAGAGAGAGAGCTACCCAGTCACAATCACTTTTATAGCTCATTAACAGAGGAGAATATTTCTGATGGCGATTTTGCACACGCGAGGCACGTATGGGAACACTTTGGATGTCGCAAACTGGGGGATTATAGTAACATACCTCAGAATCAATGTTCTTTTGCTCACGGACGTTTTCGAAAATTACCGTGAGATGTGTTTCAAAATGTATGGACTTGATCCTGCTTTCTACTATACGGCACCCGGGTTGAGTTTCAACGCATGCTTGAAATACACATCGATAAAGCTCGAATTATTATCTGATAATGATATGCTGCCAATATTCGAAAGAGGTAATTTAAACACTTACATTTTAAATGAAAATATGTGTAATTATTACCTGTTATAGGAAAACGTGGAGGTCTAACCCAGGTTAGTATGCGGCATGCAAAAGCGAACAATTTAAAGACACCCAGTTATGATCAAAATAAACCCCCTTCATGGATAATATACCAGGACTGTGAGTGATTTTTATTTTATTTTGTATTTTAAATATTAATATTTTAAATTGTAGGCAACATCTTGTATGGCTGAGCAATGTCTCAGTAGATGTCTTACGGTGGTTTTAAATGGGTGAAACCGATATTGAAAGACATTGAGGACCTGGACGGGACATCACCGATCGGATGTATTTATGAGGTGCACATAGAGTATCCCGAGGACCTTCACGACCTCACAATGACCTCCCCTTTTTGGCTGAGAATGAGATCACCTCAGGCTCCACAATCCAAAAACTCATGGCGACTGTCGAGTCAAAGGTGCGTTATATTATATACTACCTTAATTTAAAACAGGCCATAGCAAACGGTCTAATTGTTAAAAAGGTGAATATCCAAAAGTAAATATTAAAACATTAATTCTTATTATTATTTTTCAGATTCATCGTGTAGTGCAATTTCATCATTCACCGTGGTTATCAAAATACATAAATTTGAATACAGAAATGATGAAAATGGCACAAAATGATTTTTAAAAAAATAAAGATGTTAATAAATTTATGAATAACAGTGTGTTCGGTATCCATGTCATATGTTCGAGCGGAAAAAAATACCTGGATTTTTTTCCGACGAGGTTAAGGGGAAGACCATGACGGAGTTTATCGCTCTAAGAGCGAAATCGTATGCCTCTAGCTGACCATGTTAAATGTTTATTGAACGAGCCCGGATTCGATCGTTTCAAAGAAAATGTTTCGTTCCGGTCTTCTAAACATAACATGGTAACTATTCGGATGAAAAAAGCAACATTCAATAGCTATGATGATAAGCGTTATGTTTTGCCTGATCAAATTCATACTCTGGTCCATGTACATTACCGCATCAAGTGAGTTAATCTAACAAATGTATTTTTACATTTAACTTAACATTATATTTTATATGTTACAGTGAGCTGTTGGATGAAGATGAATAAAATATTAATTAATGGTTAATCTATATTTTGTAAAAATACCTACTGAACTTTGAAATTGTAAATACCTAATGTACTTTTAAATTATAATCACCTTATGTATATTTGTAAATACCTTATGTAAACATAGTTAACTATAAAATATATTGTTGAAAAAAAAAATCTTTATTAAACAAAAAACTTACATATACACAAAAATCATGTTTAGTCATTTATAAACCATCGTTCTAATGCAAAAACTTTGATAAATGTACATTGTTTAGAGTTTAGATCCTTACGAAAAATACAGCATAGTAATGCCTCTTCATCGCATATTTGATTTAGACGTGGACACCCAATTTCTTCAATGTTGATGACATGAGGTATAAACTGTTTGATGATTTGCTGTTTCTGCTCACCTTTAACATAAACGGTCTCGAATATGAATGATTGGAATATTTTAGAGTTATTCATATTGAACATTGCCATCTCCTAGAGTCAGTCCGTGATAATGTGTTTCCAACTATATATTGACTCTTAGACTTTTAGTGTTTTGCACTCTATAAGGTTTTTAAAAATCCAGTGTTGTGTAGCTCATATATCTAAATCTGCCATAGACATTTCTTTAATTAATTATTTGTCATTAGCTTCGATGATACAGTGAATATCCGAAATTGCCACGGATGCCATTTTACTGATCCGTAATTGATTCGTTTATTTTTTTTTCGAGATTTTCAGTACATTCATATGCTCGTAGGTTTGAAGTAAAATTATCCAATTTTTTCTCTAGTATTGTTATACTGTTTCCATGTGAGATAATCTCAGAATTTGAATTTAAGTTAGACATATTAACATTGAGATTGGGAAGATTAAAATCCCCAAATAGTAATATAGATGTACCTGTATGTAATAAAATTATATTAACTATTATATTGAAATAATCCTGTTATTGAAAAGAAGTAGAATTTGGAGGGAAATATACGCAACTAAGTATTAATTTTACATTAGAATTAATATTAATCTTAACAAATACTAACTCTAAAGAACCGACGTCTATGTTAAGTTTAGAGGAGATAAATGTATTTTTAACAGTTATTAGGACATCACCACCTTTTGTTAGACAACTAGAGATAATGGACCTGTCACATTCAAATACTGAATAATAAAAACACCAAGTTCTGAAGAGTTAAAATTTTTTCTTAACCATGTTTCGAAGAAAATAAACGCTGAGAAATTAAAAACAGGAATGTTGGTAGTTTTTAATTTTTTCGATTGGTTTTGGTGTTAAGCCCCTGAAATTTTTATAATAACAATTAAAACGAACAGAGGAGGAAGATGCGTTTTTGGGGTTAATAATAGTAGGGGATCCTTTTACATATTTAATAATTAAGTCTATCTCTCCTTTCTTTCTGTGAAGTCGCAACTCGTTACTAAGTTGTTGCATAGATTCATGTTTGGCCTTAGTGTTTTTTTGAAGAAAATCTTGCGTTATTCCATGATTGGTGAGATTTAATTTTTTGTTGAGAAGCTAAAATATAAAAAACATCTCTCTGATCAGAGAAATGTAATTTTAGTAGTCTTTGTTTTGTTGAAGTAGGTGAAAACGATCCCAAACAAATAACAGAAAAAGGTGTAGCTTTTATTTCAAGAAATTGAAGCATATTATTTATTTGAGATAAATTTTCATTAGGTCCGTTTGTGGATCGAAGTGATTGAATAATAAAATATTGTTTTGGTGATTCTGTTTGTCTAGCATTCCAGATATAATTGAATTATTTGAAGATACATTGACTAAGTCAGTCTTCTTAATATTATCTTCAATAGTAAAAATTCTAAGTTTTAGAGAATCATTTCTTGTAGCTAGAGTTTTAAATTTTATTTGAAGATTATATACTTTGCCTATAAGGGCCGATAGTTTTTCAGATTGACTGTTAATCATGGTGATCATCTTGTTCTGAGTTGTTTTAAATTTATTTACGGATTTTATTAAACAATCTATTTTACCTCCCATTTTAAATATGGTTAATCTTATTCGGCGTGGACAAAGAGGTTATTGCGGATACTGTGTATACTAAGCACAAAATGATTTAGAGATTCAATCACAATTAATAGAATAGAAATGAAGGTGTATCGGCAAAGTAAAACAGACAAAGATTGATACGTTGATATTTTGAGAAAAAAGAATTTAATATAATGAATATTTGTAGTATTAAATCGAAGCGGTTTATTGAATTGAGACTAATATTTAAAAACTTCCGCTACGCAAGGTCATATAGTGAATTGACATTATGTAAGCTGTTTACCATTGTCCATGTTTAAATTAACCTATAGTACCTGTGGTAGTAGAGTTGATTTACGATGACGAACTGGATTTAGGGATTATTGAGCTCCCGTCCCCCTCTCTTAAACTAGTCGATTATATAAATTTAATAGTGTCCTGCTTTTTTTACTTTCAATAAATGAGTTGAATAATTTTAATTATCCCGATTAAACTCGTTGAAAATACATTTATAGCGTTTTGTACATTATGGTGAATATATATACCACGCAGTTAAATAAAATTCAGACTTCTTTATGTTTTAGTTTGTAACAGATATAATATTTATCAAATTTTGTAGAGTTAATATTTCCGTAGATTTGTTTTTCCAAGGCGTTGAGGTTTATGAGGGTTAGAGTTTTCTGAGGGGTTGAAATTTCCGAGGAGTTAAGGTTTACGAGAGTTTATGGGGTAGCGAGAATTTGAGGATTATTTGGGTTTTTAGTTTTCCGAGGGTTTAAGGTTTTCGTGGGTTTGAAGTATCTGAGGGCTTAAGGTGTTTCCGTTGGGTTGAGGTTTCCGGGGGTTTGAGAATTTTAAAGTGTTGAGGTATCCAAGGCGTTGAACTTTCTAAGGATTTAATGTTTGCGAGGAGTAGAAAATTTCGTGGTGTTGTGGTTTTTGAGTCGTTGAGGTTTCTGAGGAGTTAATGATTTGAGGGTTTGTGTTTCTAAGGCGTTAAGGTTTATGATGGTTAGACGTTGACGTGGGTTCGAGGATTCCGAGCGTGTGAGTTTTCCAAAAGGTTGAGGTATCTGAGAGAGTGTTGTTTTGAAGGGTTGAGGATTCTTTGGGTTTAAGGTTTCCGAGGGGTTAATGATGCTGAGAGTTCGATGTTTCCAAGGAGTTGAAGTTCCTGAAGAGTGGAAGTTTCCCTGGCGTTAATGTTTCTAAGGCGTTGAGGTTTCCGAAAAGAGTTTAATTTTTTTGAGCGTTTGTGGTTTTTGAGGGTTTTAAAGGCATTAAGCTTTCCGATGGGTTTACGTTTCCGATCCTTTGAAGTTCTCGAGGAGTAGACGTCTTCATGGCGTTAGAGTTTTGACTGTTTGATGTTGAGGAGGGTTTGAAGTTTCCGAAAATTTGAGATTTCTGAAGAGTTGAGGTAACCGAGATTTTGATGTTTCCGAGCGTTTAAAATTTCCGAGGGGTTAAGGTTTCCGAGAGTTTAAGATTTCCGAATGGTTGAGGTTTCGGAGTGGTTGTGGTTTCCGAAATTTTAAGGTGTTTCCGTGGCGTTGAGGTTTCCGAGGGTGTGAGGTTGCCGAGGGTTTGAGATTTCTGAGGTGTTGAGGTAATCCGAGAGTTTGATGTTTCCGAGAATTTGAGATTTCCGAGAGATTGTGGTATCCCAGGCGTTAAAATGTCCGAGAGGTTTGAGGTGTCTGAGGTATTGATGTCACCAAGGGGTTAAGTTTTCCGATGGTTTGGGATTCCGAGGAGTTGAGTTTTTCGAGGTGTTTGATTTCCTTGTATTTTAGGTTATCTAGGGGTTGAGGTTTCCGATGTATTTATATATCCTAGGCATTGAGGTGCCTGAGGATTTGAGGTTTATCAGGCGTTGAGAATTCCGTGGGGTTGAGTTTTCCGAGAGCTGGAGGTTTCGGGGGATTTCATGTTTCTGAGATTTTGATATTTTTGAGCGTTTGTGGTTTCTAAGGGTTTTTCAAGGTATTGAGATGTTCGAGGGGTTGAAGTTTCCAAGGAGTGGAAATTTCTATGGCATTGAGGTTTATTAGATTTTTAGGTTGTCGAGAGTTTGAGGATTATGAGTGTTTAAGGTTTTCGAGGGTTTGATGTTTCTCAGAGATTGAGGTTTTCGTAGGTTTGAGGTTTCCAAGGTGTTGAAATCTCCAAGGGTTTAAGATTTCAATGTTTTGTGTTTCCAACGCGTTGATGTTTATGTCAGTTCGACGTATCCGAGGGTATGAGATTTACCTAAATAAAATAGCTTTTTATATTTAAAACTAAAAATAAATTTAAAAGGCATTTTTGTCAAATTTTGTGATGTATTTCCTAAATTTTGAAAAATTTCAAAAAATTACCTAAAAGTAATTTCTTGATGTAAAGTCTAATTTAAGAGTTGATGGTCAAAACTATTATGAATATTTTTATATGAAAATGTGTACTTACTAAATAAACAAAAGTAAATTAAATAAAAATTAAGTAAATATCATTGTAAAAACACTAGATTCTTGGCTCCATTGTTTTTAGTAAAGTAAAGAAAAGTAAAGTACCTAAATTGAAGGCGTCAGTGCAATAACAAGACAGCTTCATTTTCAAAAACTTTTCAGGGGACACATAAAACCTAATTTTAAAATCCACAACTACCAAATTATTTTTTTAAATATTTTAAATTGTAGTCCACATTGATACCAAAAAATTGGTTATCAAAAAAAATAAATAAAAATAAAAACTAAAGTTGTACTTTATTGTGACTTAAAGTTTTAAAATAAGGAGCTGTCTGGTTTTTTGCCCTGAAAGGTTAGTCATTTTTTTTTTTTTTTTTTTTTTTTATCATTTTTTAAATGTATTAGTTATCTGTATTATATACCAAATTGGTAATAAAAAGTATATATTGTATAGTTTAGATGTTAATGAGTTTAAAAAAAATTGTTTTTTACAAAAAATTTTTTGTAAGATAAATTAAAAACACGGAGCTGTCTGGTTATTGCTCGGAATACCAAAAACCAGACAGCTCCTTTTTCGTTGTATTGGACAATATAATAATCGGAGATATCTGGTTTTTAAACAGAAATGTTGGCATAATTTTTCTTTATTCGAAAGTATAATACAGTCATTTCAAAAAAAAAAAAATGGAGCTGTCTTGTTATTGCACTGACACCTTCAATTAAAGTAAGGTAAAGTAAAGAATAATAATGTTAAGTAAATAGTAAGACCAAATACCAAATGCAGTGGCGTACTAACGGGGGGGGGGGGGTTAACAGCTGCAGCGTACATTTTAAAATACCTTCGGAATATTGTTCTATGTAATTCTGATTATAAATATTAAATAGTACAATTGTCAGCTAACAGCTTATATTATTTAATGTGCAGGATATACCTACCGGAATATGAGTATTTCTACGAAGGTATTGTAGATATGGACTGATTATTTTTATCGGATAATCGTCGTATAACCTGATCTCGACCGTGACGATAGCGATAATATTTGATCGATTT
>JAIPRM010015454.1:0-10137 GCA_025469315.1 Stegophylla sp. TES_Ste_2020 | reverse complement strand
GATTTTCTATCTATGTTTAAATTTTCATAAAATTCATATCAAAAAATGATGGTTTCCGAGTCGTTTTTGTCAAATTTTGGGTAGTTTTTTCCAAAAAAAAAAAAATTGAAGAATTGAGAAATTCAAAAAATGACCTCTTTAAACTACAATCTAGAGGCAAATCAGTTTCAAAAAGTTATTGATCGAAACTTTTGGACAAGTATTTCTATACGAAAAATTGTACACAGAAAAAAATAAAAAAATTAAAAAAAATAAATAAAAAATAAACATCATTGTAAAAACACTAGCTTCTTCACTTCATTCAGAATCTAAAACAAGAGCATATTAAGTGCATATTTAAAGGTTTTCATACTTTATTTATTTGTTCGAATGCATATAAATCCGAACACTAATCATAATTTATGTTTTAAATTATTCAATTTTTTTGTCCACACAAAAGATTATTTTTAATGGAATGAAAAAAAAATATAATATAATGTATTTAAAGAACTGAAACTATTTAGTAAAAAATCACGAATACAAATTACGATTCAATAATAAATCATTTCTTCAATAAAACGATTCTGAGTTAAGGTTCAGTGATTATGCAGTAATCACGTAAAAATAATTATTACATTACCTTGGTTGCTATGCTTATCATACAATAAGTGTCATGATTATCATGGTTACCAAGGTTGACATGGTAACCACGGTTAGCATGGATACCATGTGGGCGGTGGGTAACCATGGAACCGTGGTAATTATGATAATCATAGTTACCATGACAACCATGGAAATCGTGGTTGTCAGGGTTATCAACAATGGGGTCAAGTGTTAACCCTTTGAAATAATACGAATTTTGAGAAATGCTAAGTATAAAGTACTTTCTAGAGCGGAGGATTGAATCAAAAAGTGGCTGATCGAGGCTCTAGGATCAATATTTCTATACGAAAAAGTGTTTACAGTACGGAAAAAATAAATATATAAATAAACATCATTATAAATTTATAAAGAATTTTGTTTCTATGGGCAATCATTTATAAAGAAAAAAGGTCATGATAGAAAAAATGATCATAGCCTTGCCTGTGAAGGGTTAATATCATAATCAACAATTACATTTTTATTACAAAGGCCTTTTTGAATTTGTTTTCATTAATTAAAGTTTTTTCTACACTTATTATCAACTATATAGTAAACTAATATATTATGTTACTAATATATTATATATTATGTTAACTAATATATTATAAAACCTTGCAATTTCAGTGTACTCTAAAAATATTTTAGGATAAATGTAATTAAAAATACTTCAGAAATTCGGTATATTTGACAATTTTCGAATAATCGACTACATTCTATAAAAATAATACTCGACTCGACATGTATATATAAACAAAACTCATCCAATTTTATTTGTTCTCAACCAATATCGTAAATATAAAATAAATTAAAAAACATGAAAAATATAATTTTTTTGACAGAACATCATACTTATCAGAATATATAATTTCAATAAACACAAAACTTAAATCCAATTTTTAAAAAACCATTTGGAACATATATTTTTTTGTTTTCTACAACTGAAAACAAGATTATGATATTATGATAAAATTTTCTTTGGATCTAATATTACATTTTTTCAATTTCTTTTTTCAATAAACCATTTTTTTTTTTTTTAGATCCTAAGTAGAGAAAAAATAATGCTAGTGTTTTTACAATGTTTATTTTGTTTCTCCCGTAGCACTTTTTGTACAGAAATACTTTTCAGAAGCTATCAACAAACAATTTTTTGAATCACTGTTTTCCTCTATAGTCTAAATAGTACTTTTTAGAGGTCAGGTTTTTGAAATGTTTAATAGTTTTCTCAAAATTTGAAAAACTACCCAAAATTTGACAGAAATGCCTTTACAACTACAATTTTTTGATGCAAGCCTTATGAAAATTGAAATATTAATAGGCAGTAATGTAAAAAATATTTTAGTACAAGAAAATTTTGAAAATGTGAAAAAAAAACAAAATTTTTTTATAGCAAACACATTTTTTTCATTTTTTTTTTCTGCTCTCCGTTAATAGTAATAGGATTTAAAACTGGCTGAGTACAAAATTGTCTTCTATAAACTGAATCTTCGATCAGAATCGTTTTATTAAAAAAATGATTTATCGTTTCAAAATAATTATAAAAATGGCAGAAATAATTAAAATATCTCAATATTTGTATATACCTAACTATATGTACTAGAAACATTTGGTATTGAATTCCTTTTTATATAAAACGGATTTATATCTTGCTTTACTACCTTTTCATGTACTAAATACGAACGATATTATAGTAATTTTATCACAAATAATATTATCGAGGTATATAGTTTTCGATTTAGTTTTTGTCATATGACCGTCATCATTCATTGAAAATTATGACGAGGTGCTTTATTCGTCGACCGTACTAATTTGATTTTTTTTTCTCGTCATTCGTAGGGTGATAGTGGCGGACCGCTGGTGATGAAAAATGGCAACGAACGTTGGATGATGGTCGGTTTGGCGTCGGCAACATTCGGTTGCGGTGAAGCGCATTTGCCAGGCTTGTATATGAGGTTAACATCTTACGTACCATGGTTGAAGACCATCATTTATGATCTACAATTTTAATCATAGTTCCATAACAATACTCAATGACTAGCGAATAAAATATTTCGTATTTAAATCATTATTATAATATTATTCAATTATTATTTAAATATATAAACTAAAAATGGATAAATAGATAATTTTCAATTTTAAACAATTCTTTATATACATATATATATATATAGACTAAAATTGAATTAATTTAACTTTTACTTTCCAATACTCTAGATATTAAAATGCAATTAACTTTGTTTAATAATTAAGTCCAAACTATAATTTTAATATATTCGATTTGCGTAGATATGCATAGCTGCACATTATATTTTATTTAATAACTCTTCAATTATTGTAAAACCTATGTAATAACTAATGTAAAATATAAATGTTTTTTTTTTTTTTTTTTATTTGTGTATCATATGAACTAGCAGCTGTATTAATATAACATTATTTAAAAATGGGGAAAAAACTTATTAAAATATTGAAATTAAATTTATGTGTAATAAATATTTTTAAGCAACTAATTGATTATTAATTATTTTTTTAATACTATATGATTAGATTATTTATACATTTACACAGTACCTTGCAAGAAATGTATAATTTAAGAAAGAAATTAGGAATGGCACTTTTAGTTCCAAGCCAAAAATATATTAGCTAAGTACTTAATGGTTAAATTATATGTTTTTGTAATCAGACATACAAATACATTGTATATGTTTTACCTACGTATTTGATATAAAATTAATAAGTATATAATTAATTTTAAAACAATTGTAAATATGTACTTATTACATTTATATCTTTATTAATTATAAAAAGATAGGTATAGACAATTACTCATAAAAAATAATTGTTATAGCAAAATTTATTTATTTTTAAAATTGGTAATGAGTAATGTTTATGAAAATCTGTAACTCCATGTCAATTTACACAATTTTTCAAATTTTCCAAAATTGTAGTAGCTCTACATAGATTAATTTAGTACGCTTTATAAACGAATGTGTTAAACACCACTTTGAAACAAGTCTAAATCATTTAAAACTATTTAAAACAATCAAAATAATTTTGTCATAATAAATATCGAATTTTTTTTTTTCTAGTTTACATTAGTCGATAAATTAAATGTCTGAATATATGATGAAACAATTATTTTTTTTTGCAAAGGTACTCAATAATACATAATAAATACATAATACATAAAATACATAATAAATAATATATAATATACATAAAATAATGATCAATATTTAGTTAAATAGGTATAGTTTTTATATATAGGTATATAGTATCATATATATTAGACTATTCATACAAACTAGGTATATAAATATAAAATAATAATTTAAATATATGGAAATAAATAAAATAAAATGAAATAGCATAAAACGTTCTTCAATTTTTTTCTAGTCAGTCTCTTAGCCGAATCTGGTCAATAATACAATACAATTTCTATAATACTCTAGACTACATTTTATTTTAATTATTTTTATATATTTATTTTAACGTAATATATTTCTTATATTATATTTATATATATATATATTCTTTTTTAGGCT
Source organism: Stegophylla sp. TES_Ste_2020 (assembly GCA_025469315.1). Classification (NCBI taxonomy): domain Eukaryota; kingdom Metazoa; phylum Arthropoda; class Insecta; order Hemiptera; family Aphididae; genus Stegophylla; species Stegophylla sp. TES_Ste_2020. The sequence continues at coordinate 5,977 of JAIPRM010015454.1, read as the reverse complement.
TCATATAATTTCTACTTTATTATGAATATTCCTACAAGTTAAAGATACATAGTAAAGAATTGTCTACCTGCGAGCTATTAATGATATATATTTTTTTATTAATAAAATATATTGAACTGAATACAAAAAAAAAAAAATACAAATACAAATAATATAATCGAGTAAAGAAAACTAAAATAGTGACTCAAATAGTTGTAAAATAATTATAAACGTATATAAATAATACAATTTTAACATGTAAAAACATCAGGTAGGTTATTGAGTCTTGTCAGTAAGTTTGTGCATGAGATACATAAAAGTTGAAAAAAAATTATATAGGACTTGCAACAGTTCAATAGTATAACAGCTACACTCTTAATATTTCCAAAGACTTTTTATAACAAATAGCAATGAATTCTGGATGAGCAGCACTCCATTGGATTTGATTAATTTCACCTCCTGGAGCTGTGTATGTTAAAACTGGCTCTTCTGAAGCCCTTGGTCCAATATCCCATATTAAAGCATGATGATCATCACCTGAATTAAAAAAAAAAAAACACATTAAACAACCAATTAATGCAACTGCAGCAAAATGCAAGGCGAATTGTTTCTTATAACTAGAGCCCAGATGTTAATGACTTTGTACATTTTTTTAGCGCCGCCAGAATTATGTCAGAATACGATACAAATCCGATTCATGATGTTTAGATTGCAAATTATACAGAATATTTGGCATTTTCGGGCATATAAGTGCACATTTTGCTTATTTCTAGATTTAGCAGCATATTTATAAATATTAAGTACTATAATATATATTTTTTTTTCAAATTATTACCAATTTTCACCAACTTTGGATATTTGTATTTATATACTTATTATATATTATAATATTATACAAGTTAAGATTATATTAATGAAATTACTCTGCGAATAAACGTTTTTTAGTGACACTAAACTTGCAAAGTATGATCCTGTGTAAGTCATAGAAAATATAAAAAAGTAAAGTTTAAATAAGTAGGTATTAAATTCATTTTGAATTATAATATTTATATATTTGTTGAAAAAGGACGTATTATTAGTATATTTGAACTTTGAAGGTATATAATTGCATATTTTGTCCTTTTTAAATGCATATATTATTACAATTTAGGTCATAAACATCCATGGTCTAATTCTAACGTAATAAGTCTTTAGGGTTTAATAATTATTATACAATATGTCATAAAATTAATAAAACTGTGCATCAGGATTTACTCCTTGCATGCTTTGCTTTGTTTGGTTGGTGAAAGAGTTCCAGGTATGAACCTCGGCCTCTGGGATAATGTAAGACTGAACGCTGAGTGTTTTTATGTGTGGTTGAATTTATTGGAATTTGATGTGTGGAAATAATAAGTGGTCGCACATGTCGCTTATGGCATTTGCAATGTTTTTATTTTTCAAATAGCAACTCTCTATTTTAATTGCGTAATTTTATTTTATTAATTTTTCTGTGAATTTTGATGCAATGAAATCAAAATTCGAAAGTGTAAGCTTTGAATTATTCAAATTTAAGTATTTAGGAACACGTTTTTTGAACAATTAATATTTAGTTATCAACGTATAACTTAATTAGTATAAGTTTATAAAGTATATTTATACCAGATAACACCTAGTTAATTCGTAATTATGTAGTAGTAGAAAAATTTGTATACCAATATGTAGTTATCTAAATATTTTGTCTATTGATATTTAATAGTTGAATATGATAATATTTTTACTCGAAGAGCAAGCTTATATAACACATTTTTTTTTAGATCAATTGAAGGGTTTTCCATGGGAAAGCAGTTATGTCCAAAATGTCAATTTTTCAGGAGAAGCAAAAAACTATTTTTACTACAATTTTTAAACTGTTTATTGCATGTGACCTTAACAAATTTCGCCAAAAACAGAGTCAAGTGATAATAATGAAAAAATATGAAAATAACAAATAAAAAAGTTAATATTTAAATTGAAAAATATATATTTTCAACCAAATTATCAAAAAAAAAAAAAAAAAAAAATGAAAATTGATTTGTACTTTTTTTTAAAAAATTTTATTATTTACAAAACATATTTTGTTTATTTAATGTTGCGGTAAAATTCTTTATATGGTTCGTCTAAATAATCCACCATAGCCAGTAAATCCTTTTTTTTAGCTTCGTTGGTGGTTGGAGTCTCCTGGATGTGTGGAAGATCTTGAACTTGAACTACATCATTAAGTGAGTGTTAAAAATATTTTTAAATATATGATACTTCTTCCATTCCTCGATTTCGTTAAATGTTTGTGAAGTTAAAATGTTCGGGAATTCAGATTTTGTTATTTTAATCCACGATACAGTACTTATTTTTAATTTAGTGGTATTTAGAAATTGGTTACTTAATGAACTAAAGGAAATAAAATCTTCAGGAGCCATCTCTACAACATTAAATGGGTTATCAAACTTACAGCTTCTGACCATTTCTGCCAATTCGCTTGAAACCATTGCTTTGTATAATCATTTTCGTTTTTCAATTATTGAGAAATCCTGGTCACAGAGCATGTACGAATATCCCGAGACTAAAAATTTCATCTCAATCGTTTTGAAATAGCCTTTCGCGACTAAGTAAATAAGAGCCATTAAAAACATACGATTTTTGTTCTGACTCGCACAGTTATCGCACCAGATCTGTATTTTTTTTTTAAATGCAAACTCAAATTTCAACACTTTGAAAATACATGACGCCACTTCATTACCCCAACGCCCAGCAATACATTCATGCCACATGCACATGTAATTATTGCTTGTATCTCCAATATGCACGCACAAGTTATAGTTGGAAAGCTGTCTGCTGTAAAACATGTGCGCATGAGTCATCTATGTCACTGGACATACTTGCTTCTCTATGCCATAAATGATGGACATACAGTTAACGTCATCTAACGTTCATCATAGAGACTAATTTAATGACGATATAGACATATTCGGTTTTCCACGCCATTTTTAGACATAACTGTTTTCCCATGGAAACCATTCAATTAGACATGTATGTCAGTGACATTATATTAAATTTTCAAGTCTTAATATTAAAAATCAAAAATTTTATTGCATTAAAACTAATAAAAAGTTAGAAATTTCCAATATTTTCAAAATGCTGTACTTAACTTAAAATTGATCAAATCTTTTTGAAATTTTTTTGAGATGTTCTCGTGACCATTTTTAATAGTTGATGAAAATTTGAAGTCTCTAGCTACATTATTTTTTAAGTTATATTAATAAGCAATTTTAAATTTTACAGAAATTCCGGTAATAACATATTTTGCCGTATTTTGTAACTTTTTTGTCAAAATTTTCGTGTTTTTGAAAAAAGTATTGAGAAATTTGAAAAATAACATATTAAAAGTACCATTTGGGTGTGATTTTGAATTTATAAAATTAATGATTGAACTTTTTAGACAAGTATTTCTATACAAAAAATTGTATACAGAAGATGAAGAAAAAAAATAAACATCATTGTAAAATTATAAGCTTCTTCTTTTATTCGTTCAGAATCTAAAATTACTTTAAAGTATTATTTTTTTTTCACCAAAATATTCATTCTTTTATTTTTATCTGTATTTATATTTTCATAAAATTTGGATAAAAAATAAAAGCTTTAAAGGTATTTCTGTCAAATTTTGGATAGTTTTTCCAACATTTTGGATAAAATATTCGAAATTTTTGAGAAACTACCTATTTAAAAAATCATCTATTGAGCTAAATTCTGATTCAGAAAGTTGTTTGTCGAAACACAAGACCAAATTTTTTCATACAAAACAGAGTTTACAGAAAAAAAAATAGCACTATTATACAAATTTTAGCTTCTTCGCTGCACATATATGTACTAAAATATAAAATATGATGTTAAGTTTAAATTAATAATACTGTTCACTTATCGCCTGATTACTAGGCAAAATTTTGGAAACGTGATTACATCAGACTATGGGCATGAAGCTTGATATTATATTGTTTCTGAACCATTGCGGGAAAAGCTAAACTTTTTAGTGTATGTTTAATGTTACCAGTAATAATTCAACATTAAAACTTTTTACTTATCAACTATTACCAAAATATTGACTATCTTGTACCATTGTGGCAAAAGCTAATTAGTGAAAAATAAAAATTTTTGATTTATTATAAATAGCTTTAAAATTGTACTGAAAAGTTTAGTTTTTTCCACAATGGTACAGAAATTAATTTGGTGAATTATGTACAGTGCTGTAGCCGTAAAAAAACCAGAGGGTATACTATAAACCAATGGTGGTAAACTTTTTTTAGTTAAAGTGCCATAGTTTTGCAATCGAGGATATTAAAACAATCTGCGTCCCCCCTCCACCCAGAAAGAACAAAATTATAAGCATTTTTATATACGTACATTTCAAGTGTAAAATATCCCGATATACACTGCATCATGGAAATTTATCACTCCTTAGGTAGTTAGATGGGATGTTCATAGTGGTTGTACTTATTGAATTTCCAAAGACACGATAAAACATTTCTTAAATAAAACGATTCTGTGTGGAGCTATCGTTATGATGGTTACAAACGTCAAAAATAAATATCATTAAAAAAATTACGTTTATTGACTTAGGTACATGTATTGAGTTACCGTGGTTACCATGATAATAATATTCAACATATTTATGCTGTGTTAACATTTGAAAAAATGCGAATTTTGAAAAACTACTTCTCTAAATTTTTACCTAGAATCATATTTATGTTATTTTGCAAATGATAAACGCAAGTCCACATCAAACACTATAGAATAGAATGGATTATAGAAATTCAAATAGTGACCTCTCTCTCTAGAGTACAATCTACAGGAAAATTTGGTTTCAATAAATTACTAATCGAGACTTTTGGACAAGCATTTTTATAAAAAAAATGTTCACAGAAAAAAAATTAACTTTATTGCACAAAAATTAGCTTCTTCACTTCGTTTAGGATCTAAAATTTACATAATGTAAAAAATAATAATAATGTTAAAATCCTTAAAAAAAAAAAATTATAAAAAAATTAAGTAAAGCAAAGCAAACTAAAGTAAAGTATAGACAAGAAAGCCGGATGGCGGACACACTTTGCATCACGGATATTCTCGCTCTTCGGGTCAGATACTCTTCAACGGTGTGTATAATTTTCAAGAAACGATAAATCATTTCTTCAATAAGACGATTCTGAACGAAAGAAGTTATTTATATTCAGAACAATAATAGTCGTCACTTTCAACACACTCACCTGGAGTATCTGACCCGAAGAGCGAAGAATATCCAAGGTGCGAAATATGTTCGGCTTTCTTGTCTATACTTTACATTACTTTCCTTTCCTTTTACTTTTAAAAAATTTGACAAAAACGACTCGGAAACCATCATTTTTTTATCCGAATTTTATGAAAATTTAAACATAGATAGAAAATCCTATAAAAAAGATTTTGGTTCAAAAAAATTTTGGACATTTTTTGAAATTTTTTAGATTCTGAACGAAGTGAAGAAGCTTATGATTTTACAATGATGTTTATTTTTTTTTTTTTAGATTCTGAACGAAGTGAAGAAGCTTATTTATTTATTTTTTTCTTTTTTTTTCTCTTTCTGGAAACACTTTTTCGTATAGAAATACTGGACCAAAAGTTTCGATCAATATCTCTAAAGAACCGGAATCATACCCAGATGGTACTTTAAGCGGTCATTTTTCCAATTTCTCAGTATTTTTTCAAAGCGCGGTGAACATGTGTCGAAAAATTAACGAAAAACGGCAAAATTTGCGGTTGCCGGCATTTTCGTAAAATTGAAAATTTATTTTTACCATTACTTCTAAAATAATGCAGCTAGAGACTTGAAATTTTCACCAACCACTAAAAATATATACGAAAATATGTCATAAAATTTCAAAAAGATTTAATCAATTTTGAGTTAAGTACGGCATTTTAAAAATTTCGGAAATATCTCATTTTTTGTTAGTTATTATGC
>JAIPRM010015453.1:0-10137 GCA_025469315.1 Stegophylla sp. TES_Ste_2020 | reverse complement strand
AATGATGGTTTCCGAGTCGTTTTTGTCAAATTTTGGGTAGTTTTTTCCAAAAAAAAATTGAAGAATTGAGAAATTTAAAAAATGACCTCTCTAAAGTACAATTTAGAGGCAAATCCGGTTTCAAAAAGTTATTGATCGAAACTTTTGGACAAGTATTTCCATACGAAAAGTTGTACACAGAAAACAAAAAATAAACATCATTGTAAAAACTTCGTTCAGAATCTAAAAAAAATCGATCATGATCTCATAAGGTACTGTAAAAACTAGACAAATCATTGTCTTGTGTAGTTTTGACAATGATTCTAGTTTCTTGTATAGTCAATATTTGCATAAAATATGAGTATGACTTATGTATATTTTACACTGAATACGTAATTACTAACTGCATATATAATAATTATCAAATATAACAAAAAGTCGATTTTGAAAAATCTCTGACTTATGTAGGTATTTCAAATGACCGATTCAATTGTATTGACCATATGCAGGATTAAACTTTTATAATCATTTTACTTGCACGTGTTGATATACTGACATTAAATCATACACAATTGTTCATTAATGTAATAACTGTTATAAAACATGAAATCGAAATCACGTCCCGTAGTGCTTAAGATAAAGAAAAGAAACGATTTAAATTATAAGGAAGATGAGGATAATTTTAATAATGGAACTCCAGACAAGGTCACGGGAGAAAAGCGAGATTAGTAAACAATGGGAGTGTCTAGTAGGTACTTTATGCCTACAATGAATGAGTTAGACGAAAATAATAACATACACATTATTAACATCAGACGATACGGTTGTTAAGTATCGTGTTTGATGGTATAAAAAATGTGTCTGTCTTACTCAGACTTGTTGACAAGCTTGTCACTTTCAATGTTGTAGTCTCGGGACAATGATCCTATACGATTCGACTATGAATCATTGAAATAATTCGAGGATTTAAGTGTGTGATAAACAAGTACATGAACACAATGCATGTTGTAGGGTCAGTGACAATCGCCCCCCCTCCACCAATAATTTTTTAAACGATCAATAATTTAATAGAATATGATCCGGTAATGCTAATAATTACAAATAGGATGTTGATGATCTAAAAAAGTACCAAAAATTACAAAAAAAAAAAAACATTAATGACTAAAAATCGTAAATTATCTAAAATAAAATAACAATTAACTAAAAAATATGATGAAAAAAGTGAAGTAAAGTAAAATATTTAGTAAAGTAAAACAAAAATAAGTATAGACAAGAGCTACATACTTCACACCACAGGTATTCTTCGCTCTTCGGGTCAGATACTCTTAGGGGGTGTGTAGAATACAAAAGAAACAATAAATCATTTTTATTCAATAATACGATTCTGAACGAAGGAAGTTAATAATATAAAAAACAATAAAAGTCACCATTTTCAACAAACCCACCCAGAGTATATGACCTGAAAAGCATAGAATATCCGTGGTGCGAAATATGTCCGGCTTTCTTGTCTAAGATCTAAACTTTACTAATTTTTGTTTTACTTTACTTTACTTTTTCTATCTAATATATAAAGAAAAGGTAAAAAACATGAGAAAAAAAAAGTGTTAGAAAAGAATGTTCAAAATTTTTTTTTACATTTTCAAAATTTTATTGCACCAAAATGTTTCTGATATTACTATCTATCTATGTGTAAATTTTCATAAGTTTGAATTAAGAAAAGATATTTATCGAGTTTTTTTGTCAAATTTCGGGTAGTTTTTTCCAAGTTTAAGAAAATCACAGTATTATTTCGGTCATTATTTTTAAACACCAAAAAAGTAACTATAAATATTATAAAAAATTATCTATAAACATTTTTTGTTAACAAAATAAAATGACAAAAATTTTTAAAGTACCTAAATAGGTACCTATTTAATCACTGAAAACGTCGCGAATACAATGGCGTACTTTCCACTCTTTTAAGTAGACACACCGTACTTATTGATTTGTAATTTTATTTTGTTATTATCATTGCACGTTATACTTGTGAATTAGCCTAAGAAAAATATATGTGACTTCAGTCCCCTTTAATGTCCAGAGGAAAACATTGCCAAATATAAAAATGGCCAGAGGAAAATTTGGTCAAATAAAAAAATGGAAATGATTTTGTGAATAATAATTTAATATTACAATGTACCAAGTATATATATTGATAAAAGCCAATAGGTTAGGTTAGGCCAATAAGTTTCGAGATTTTTTCAGGTCAATTAGACATATATGTCAGTGAGATCATATTAAATTTTCATGTCTTAATATCAAAAATCAAAAATTTTACTACACAAAAACTAACAAAAAATGAGAAATTTCCGAAATTTTCAAAATGATGTACTTAACTCAAAATTGATCAAATATTTTTGAAATTTTTATGAAATTAACTTTTTTCAGTGGTTGGTGAAAATTTCAAGTCCTTAGCTGCATTATTTTAGAACTTATGTCAAAATGTAATTTTCTATTTTACAGAAATTGTGGTAATTGCATATTTTGCCGTTTTTTGTCAATTTTGTTGACAGTTTTTTCGCGTTTTTAAAAAATTTATTGAGCAATTTGAAAAATAACCTCTCTTAAGTACCATTTGGGTTCGATTTTGGATCTATTAAGTTACTGATCGAAACTTTTGGACAAGTATAGTAGTAATATATCTATAGTAAAATAAGTAAAATATAGTAATATAAAAATATGTTATTAAAATACTTTTGTAAATTGTTTATATAATATTATGTTACAAATTTCAAATTCATATCTTTTTAAATACGTTTTACATTATACTCATTAGAGGTTTTGAATGGTACGAGGAATGCATTGGTTTTACAAATCTATGCTATTTGATTCTGAGTGGAGCGAATAAGCTTATGATTTTACAATGATGTTTATTTTTTGTTTTTTCTCTAGGTATCTAAAACACTTTTATCGTATAGAAATACTTGTCCAACTTTTTTGATCAGTCTCTTTATAGATCCAAAATTATACCAAGATAGAACTTTAAAAAGGTCATTTTTCAAATTTCTCAATATTTTTTTTTAAGCATAAATGAAAACTACCAGAAAATTGATAAAAAAAAAAAAAAAAAACTATAAAATATGGTATACCCAACTAGAATTTTCATAAAATTTAAATTTGTTTTTTTAACATAGCTTTAATAAATTACCAATACTAAAATTAATTACTACGTATATTATTATAGAAATTTGATCGTTTACACACACAAGGAATTGAATATGGATTATTCATTTACTAACCAACAAATGTTAAACATACTGACACCAGTGGCGTGCCCAGGAATTTCTGATGGGAGGGGATGTAATCTGAAAGTGAGGTGAGAAATAAATCCAGGACAGGAAATTATAAACCCAGTCATAGGTACGATTAGAGGGAATTATCCCCCCACGACCATTCAAAACCCTCTAGATTTTGGAAAAGTTGAATTAAATTGAGGAAGAGGGACAAAATCAATCAAATAAACATATTTTTCCCCTCCCCCCTTAAATTTTTTATCCTAATTACGCCAATATGCCCAGTGAATTTTAATTAAAACAAAAATATTGTTTTCTTGCTTCACTCGAAATAAATCTTTTTAAACTTTTTCGTGTCATTATCCTACGAATATTTTTTTCAATTAAAAATTACATTTTTACCGACTACAAGTTACCATTTTATTCATTTTATGGTATTTAATATAATGTGGTTTAAACTAAAAAATACTTTATAACAGCTTTTTTTTACACACAATGAAGCATTTAATAGATAAATGTCTTTTATTAATTTTTATTACATATTTAATTTCGTATAATTACTTTTAACTGTTTAACTATTTTTTTTATAGGTACTATTCATACACAAAATAACCACAGTTGTAAATATATCTACAAGTTACAACCATAGTACAGACTACTACAATTATTTTATCATTTCATTTTAAAACTCATAATCAATCATAAACATAATTCATATTGATTTGTGATTTCCTATCTCATTTTTCATAAATGTACTAAATATTTCCAACTATTTGTTTACAGGTACTCTTACATTTTATATGTTTTGTATTTAATAGCAAAAAAATAACATGGTAAAAAAATGCAATGGGGAGAGATATAACTCCTAACCTCCCCCCCCCCTGCGCAGCCACTGACAGACACATATTATTTAGTATTTACTATTGTATATAAAGCTCAGTTCAGAATCATTTTATTGAAGAAATAATTTATCATTTCTTTAAAATTCAATACACCAGCCAAGAATATCCCACTCGAGGTGCAAAGAATACCCATGGCACTCGAAGTATAGGCTTTTTAGATTCTGAGAGGAGCGAAGAATATATTAGTTATACAAATCTGTTTTTTTCTGTATGTATGAAAGCACGATTTTGGGTAAAAATACTTGTCCAAAATGTTTTAGCATTAACTCTATAGATTGGAAATTTCATCTAGTTGATACTTTTATTACTTTTAGGAGGTCATTTTCCAATATTCTTAATACTTTTTCTAAGCGTATGGAAACACTACCGAAAATTGACAAAAAACGGTAAAATACCTATCCTGCATTTTTATAAATTCGATTTTATTTTTTTAACATAACTTCAAAAATAATGGAGCTATAAAGTTAAAACTTTTACCAATTCCAAAAAATAGTCACTCACCTATCTCTAAACATTTTCAAAAACATTTAACTAATTTTGAGGCGTTTTTTGTGAGTTTTTAATTCATAAAGTTTTAATGTCTGAATAACAAGACCTGAAAATATTAATACAAACATATTTATATGTATTACCAACAGTACTGAAAAAATCTCAAAAGCCGTAAAATAATATCTTTCTAAAAATAATTCGTGAAATATTTAAAAAAAAAAATAATTTCATGAAATTTTTGTTACTGATTCGTACTACAGCTATTACAAAATATATAATCGAAATCACAGGTTTAATATAGGTAGAACATTCCAAGTTACATTCTTTGTCACCGCCGACAACAAGTGCCTGCGACGAGAAAAATAATATTTACATAAAGAAGACGTGGAGAATATTAACGGAACCCGACAAGAGGTCACAGAAAAGGTGAGATTTATAAACAATGTGAGCGTCTACCGTTAAATGAATTCAATGAAAGCAATAAAAAAAACGTCACACGATATAGTTGTCATCGCGTTCAGATGAAATTATTAATGTGTTTGACCTTGTCACAATATCAGATTGATTCTTGTAGTATTAAAGTCAATTAAATGTTCATGCCTCAATACAATGACCCCTCAACAATTCGTTCAGAATCATTAAACTTTATAGGTATGGGGGTCCGCTTAATTCAAGTAATAATTAAATTAATCACAGGAGTTCAGTGTGAATAAAGGGACACCCAATCATAACGAGTAATATGAGGTCATTTCCTTTTTAATGGACAATACTCTTTTTTAAACATTATTAGAATATCCATTGTGCGAATCATGTCCAGTTTATATATATATAATCGTTGATAGTTAATATTTACATGCAACTGGTAATTATCCTATAAAATAACAATTTCATAAATTCTGAACGAAATAAAGATGTTAGTGTTTTTATAATAATGCTTATTTTAGATTTTTAGTGATAGCGAGGAATGTATCGGTTTTACAAATCTGTGTGTGTGTGTGTTTTTCTTTTTTTTTGTCTGTAAGACGAAAACAGTAATACGTGTTTATAATATATTATCTAATAAGTATTAATAATTAGATAATAATGTTTACTTAAAATTACATTATTAAAAATGAATTTGTAAAAAAAAATATCAAAAGGATTGGAATTGCCCACGGTCCTACTTTAATTTCCTCCCACCCCTTCTCGACCCTACGGACTTATTGTTTCCGTTCGAACATTTGTGGAACGGCAAATTCATAAAGACCCCCTGAAGGATTGGTGACGAGGGCGAGTAGTTGCATCTTTAGAATGAGAAATTTCCTGCGGCTGAATTCGAACCGGCGACCGAGAATTGAAAACCGATACCTTAGACCACTAGACAACCCCAATCCAGTAACTGAAGTATTAATATTGGGTGCATTTAGGTTCTTCTTGTAAAATATGGTGTCGCGTAATTTCGATGCGTGCAATATCGATGCTTCTAAATTTTTACGAATGTCAATTTGACGAATTTATCCATGGTGATATGAATTTTTAGGTTCTATCAAGATATAACAAAAATATTCAACAAATTTAGGTATGCAATACCAATATAATTGATTAAATAATTAAATATTAAAATTATATTGTACGAAATAGAGTAAGAAACTTAAAACTTTTACCAAATATTACATATAGTTACGCACATACTTCATAAAATTTTCAAAAGCATTTAATCCATTTTAAGATAAGTACAGACCTTCAAAAATATTGCATCTTTTTCATATTTTGTATTCTTAATTTCGGGTAGAGATACTGGTCCAAAAGTTTCGATCAGTAACTCTATAGATCGGAAATGTAGTCTAGTTGGTACGTTAGGAAGGTCATTTTAACAAATTCTCAATACTTTTTTTAAGCACTGCCTAGATTACCCAAAAAATGACAAAAAACGGTAAAAAACGGTAAAAAACGGCATAACATCACACATAACATCAAAAATAATGGAGAAGTTGAAAGTTTCACCAACTCCTAAAAATAATCACGCAAATATCTCATAAAAATTTCAAAAACATTTGACCAATTTTGAGGTAAGTACAGCATTTTTAAAATTTCGGAAATTTCTCGTTTTTTGTTAGTTTTTTATTTATAAAATTTTGATATATGGATATTAAGATCTAAAAATTTAATACAAACATATTTATATGTATTCCTAACGGTACTGAAAAATTTCGAAAATCGTTAGTGAAGTTTTTTTTTACAATTGTTTAAATTTGGGATTTTGATAGAATTCAATAGTTTTATTAAAATTACACACTTCAACGCACATAAAAAATAATTGGTACTACCGATCTTTACGAAACTTGGTACATGGATAGAGAATTACAAGACGAATATTTTGATGAAATAATATTTTTTACGGACGAATAATTGAAAGTTTTATAAGGTTTTATTGAAGAAAAATAGGAAAAAGTACTGACAAATGTTTTGGAAATACCGAAATAATTATTATCATGAAATCAATTTTAGCTATTTAGTAATAACTTTCAAAATAATAGAGGTAGAAACTTGAAACTATCACTAACTATTAAAAATATTTACACGCATACCTCAAAAAAATGTCAAAAGCATTTGACCAATTTTGAGATAAGTACAGCATTTTGAAAATTTTGGAGATTTCTCGTTTTTTGTTAGTATTTAATTCATAACATTTTAATGTATGGATATTAAGAGTTGAAAATTTAATACAAACATACTTATATGTATAACCAATGGTCCTAAAAAACTCTCGAAAGTCGTAAGTTGACTTTTTTTCATAAGCGTTGAATATTAGCATTTTGATAGAATTCATTAGTTTTACATATAATTACGCATTTAAACACATATAAAAAATAATTGGTTCAATCGATCCTTATGAAACTTAGTACATAGATGGAGAATTACATTGCGAATATTTTGGTGAAAGAAAATTTTTCATAGAAGAATAATCAAAAATTTTACAAGGTTTTGTTTGAAAAAAATCGAAAAAATTACGGAAAAATTGCTAGGTATATATATTATATATGAGGCGTCTAGTTTCAAAACTAGCTATAAGCAATTTTCGAAATTTTTTAGAAACAACAAAAAACGAAAATAACGTAAAATACTTGGTCTATAATTTTATACTTAATATGAAATCAAAACTTTGAATGATACACATATTGTATGTGAAAATATATTTAGTAAAAAAATTATTACAAGAGTTAAATAAATTTATAGTTTTGAAATGGCTGGTTTTGTTGTGAATTTAAGAATATGGCTGTTTTTGAAACCAACAATTTAATTTTTTTTTCACTTATGGCTGGTTTTGAGATTGACTTTATGAGATGGGTGATTTTGAAACAAACACTGGAAAATTTAAGAAATACAAAAAATTTTGAATTTTATGTATATAATTACTTATTAGTAAAAAATAATAACCAAATAGAACTTAATTATTATTAATACTTAATTTCATGAAATTTTAAAAATTTGAGTACTATTACCAGAGCAGATAAAAACATGTGTTTAATGATGGGTTGATTTGAAATAAACATCGTTAGATGGCTGATTTTGATACTAACCATAGTTTTCTGTCCTCATTTAATATCGATTATAGCCTTGTTTGATGTTCAATATTTTTACCAACTATGTAATATAGTGTAAATATTTGGAAAATTAAAAAAAATTCCATTTTTAAAAAATTATCTTTTATTTGGTTTTGAAACTAGACGGTTCATATGTACTATAAATAAAAATAAGCATGGATCACTTTGTTACTAATTAATAATATTGGACTATAACTAAACATTTGAAAAATTTTATTCGATGTACCTTTTATTGGAAAAGAAGTTAATTATAAAAGTAGCTCATAATCCAGGGATTCTCATAGAAGACACAAATGCCAATTACACTAATTACTGAGAGGTTGACAATTTATTAATTTATAAAAATAGATTTTTATTGAATTTTTCATTTTTATTAAGACATTTATTACCTCATAAACACACGCACTTACGTACGCACGTACACACACGCAGACGCAAGAACACAAATATCGAATACCCAACATTATTAAATAATGTATTGTTAAATATATCCTTATCGCCAATTATTATTATTTTATAGTATTTAAAGCTTCGCTCACAATAGTTTTAATGAAGAAATGATTTATCGTTTATTTAAAATTAAATACATTTACTAAGAGCTTCATATTTGAGGCGAGACGAATACTACCCATCGTGCAAAGTATGTCGGGCTCTTTTTTTGCCGTAACAACTTTTTCACATAGAAATACTTGTTCAAAAGTCTCGATCTGCTACTTTTTGAAACCGGATTTGCCTCTAATTGGTACTTTAAAGAGGTCAATTTTTGAAATTCTTTAATTTTTTTTTTTTTTTGGGAGGAGGGGGAAATTACCCAAAATTTGACAAAAAAAACTCGGAAACTATGATTTTGTGATTGATACTTTATGATAATTTAAACAGAGATAGATAATTATATGATAAACATTTTAATGCAAGAAAATATATGTATATATATTTTAATATAACTTCAAAAACAATGGAGATTAAAAACTTGAAATTTTCACAATACTACCAAAAATAGAAACGCACATCATAAAAACTTCAACAATGATGTTCATTGTTTTTCTGAAGACACTTTTTGGTATAGATAAACTTGTCTAAAAGTTCCATCCAGTAATCTTTTAGATTATAAATCATATCTAGATGGTAATTTAATGTGTTCATTTTCAAAATAATTCTCAGTACTTTATCTAAACGTAAGAGTAAACTACCAGACAAATTGACAAAAGCCGGTAAATTATGTCATTTACTGAATTTTCATAATATTACTTTTAGTTTTTTAACATAATACGAAAAATAATGAAACTAAGAACTTGAAACTTCCTCAAATTACTCAAAAAGATTTGAATGTATTGAATATTTCTCATTTTTAGAAAGTTTTTATTTCATAAATTTGTGAGTTCTTGATAAGTTTGAAAAATCGTAAATAAATATTTTTATATAATTACTTTAAAGATAGCAATTTGACGGAATTCATAAGTTAAACATAAATTTACTTACTTGAACCCCATGGGTGAGGATATTTTAATCCAATTTTTATGAAACTAATATACATGAAACAGATACACATGTCAAAAAGTTTCGATCAGTAATTTTATAGATCTAAAATCACACCCAGATGGTACTTTAATGAGGTCATTTTTCAAAAACGTGAAAAATCTGTCGAAAAATTTACAAAAAACGGCAAAATATGCTATTTCCGGAATTTTCATAAAATTGAAAATTGTTTTTAGATTCTGAACGAAGTGAAGAAGCTAATGTTTTTACAATGATGTTTATTTATTTATTTTTTTTCTGTGTACAACTTATCGTATAGAAATACTTGTCCAAAAGTTTCGATCAATAACTTGTTGAAACCCGATTCGCCTCTAGATTGTACTTTAGAGAGGTCATTTTTTGAATTTCTCAATTCTTCAATGTTTTTTTTGGAAAAAA
>JAIPRM010015452.1:0-10137 GCA_025469315.1 Stegophylla sp. TES_Ste_2020 | reverse complement strand
TATTATATACATGTATATCGGTGCGCATAGTGGTGGCGCGGCCCGTCCAGAGTTTTCTTGTCGTGTACTCGCGGGGCGCGTGGTGTGATTTATGGCGCTCCCGTAGTATATAAACGCATTTATATTGCAGTTTATTATTGTGTATATATATATATATATATATATATAATATTATGTGTATGGCATAATATGTTCGTTTGAAAATGCGCGCAAAAAGAAATCTTCAGGCGCGCGTTTATAATGCGTTCCAGAAACGGCTTTGCAGTGCCAGCGCGCACAATATCGCGTATATGCTATAATATTGTATATATGTGTGTTTAGTGATATACCGTCGAGACTATAATATTATGTATGACATGAAATAGATTCAAAAAGAAGCTTCGGTTTCTCGACGAATTGTGTGGTCGCGTATATTACACGTGTGTGTGTGTGTATAAGTCATAAGACTATGACAGTAGTAGTATGTAATATTTTAATATGTATATATGGAATATTGTATGTACGCTGCAGTTGTAGTTTTCCTTGTCGCGACCAGATGTGTGTGTGTGTGTGTGTAACGAATGGCCCTGTTGTACCACGTGTTTGTGGATAGTTTAGGACTGTGTCGTATATAAGGGAAGGATCGTGCGTTATGATTGTTATTATTTTTACAAAAAGAAAAACAACTTGTATCTAGGTTTTTTTTTTTTACTGCCTCCGAACACGCGGCTGCAATGGTGTGTATATTAGATTCTGAACGAAGTTTTTACAATGATGTTTATTTTTTTTTAATTTTTTTTTCTTCTGTGTACAATTTTTCGTATGGATAAACTTGTCCAAAAGTTTCGATCAGTAACTTTTTGAAACCGGATTTACCTCTAGATGGTACTTCAGAGAGGTCATTTTTTGAATTTCTCAATTCTTAATTTTTTTTTTTTCGAAAAAAATTACCTAAAATTTGACAAAAATGACTCGGAAACCATCATTTTTTGATCCGAACTATATGAAAATTTAAACATAGAACATATAAGAAAGATTTTGGCGCAAGAAAATTTTGAAAATGTGAAAAATAAATTTTGGACATTTTTCTAACATTTTTTTTTTCTCATTTATTTTTTATATTATTAACTTCCTTCGTTCAGAGTCGTTTTATTGACGAATTGATTTATCGTTTCTTTAAAATTCAATACACCCGTCAAGAGAATCCCACGCGTCGTGCGAAGAACACTCATCGCGCGAAATATGTCCGGCTTTTTAATTATTATTATTGTCGTATAAAGACATTCTCAAATACGACACGTAGTCGTCGTATAACGTGTATCCCTTAACCCGAACGTAAACGCAGACCAAAGAATTCGAAATCGTGTGTGCAGATAACACCTATTCGGGGCTCGCGCGCGCAAACGTGTAATCGGACACCCAAGTACCGTCGAGTACGCGCGTTGCGAGGAACCCCCGTTGGACGGACCTACGGCGCATTGCGGCTACGACAAACGCATACATATTATAAGAATGTGTTTTTTTGTTAATTTTTTTTTTTTTTATTTTTTCCGTAGAAACGCGCGCTTACTGAATCTTAAACGCCGCCCGTTGCCCGAATCGCGTTGTCGTCTGTATTATATTCACGTGTCGCGCCCCTGTGTCTTAATATCGTCGTGTGTATCGCGTTTGAAGAGGAGGCAAACGCAATAAATAAATGAGACGACAAACTACTCGCTATCGCCGTCCAACGACGCCACCGCGGCCGCCCCGCTGAGCGAACGTTTAGGTGCACCTCCGTATACAATAATAATAATAATAATAATAATAATAATAATAATTTCATCTTTTTCTTCGTATTTCGTTCGGATAAGATCTCGACGCGTGCTCCCGACGCCGCGATATCTTGGCGTGTTATTATGTTATATGGTTCTATGTTCCAGCCGCGGGGCTGCTGGTCGTTTCTGTCAGTATAAATTTTCCTCTCCTATCTAATAATAACATAACATTTATTATGTTTTTTGCTTCAAGTTATTATCGCCCGATTAGGTCTCGTTTTATACCCAGGACAGTAGTGTTGATCACTGCGGTCGTTATCAAACATCCCTGCTGATGGTTATGCCTATATAATACGTATGTGTCTTACAGTAGCTCTGCGATCGTCCCCCCCCCCCGAGTATCCTATACAATTCAAATCTATGCTTAACAAAATCTATTTAGTTACTGTTATAAATGCTTGGTAAACAGTAATTTTTAAATTTAAGTAAATCAATATTGGACTAAACCGCCTTTTTTATCTCGTTAATTTATAATTAACAAATAAAATTCCCCATCGCTAGGTATAACAATTAAAGTAAGATTATGATAGTGGATATAGTAATTGTATATACGATATTTTCACGGATTATCGCCATTACCATTTTTCTGTAATAAATTCCATAGTTTTTGTATGGTAATATGATAGTAATTATCGATAAATTCTATTATATTATACAAATTTTAACAAAGTCGCACGGTTTTTATTCTGGGTTATTAATTAAAATGTTACGAAGTAACTTTGGAGCGCATATAAATTTCACCACTAATAACACTAGGGTCGTCAGCGATGTGAAAACCCTTTTAAAACGTATATTGACATAATATTCTTTGACCAATAATTTATTTTCAATAATATCTGTGTGACGCGTTTGTTTTAAAATCGGAACTTCATCCGGGACTACTCGAGAAATATAGTTCTATGAAACTGCACACTCAGTGTGTCGCGTTTATAAATTATCGAACATGTTTATTCAAATTACACTCGCTGTACCTATACACCATTGTGTGTATAATATTACAGCGCGTTGTCTCGAATTTAGTGTTCTTTTTTTTTAACCGATTTCGCGAGTTCGCTCGATGCCTACTGTGATATACGATACCCACTCTGTCCGTAATAATGTTAAATCGAAGATCCCGCAGCGCCAACATAATATTATTTATATACAATATACATGTATACACTAATATATTGTTCCATTTTAAGCGCGACCGAATTAGAGTATTATGTATGAAACATAACACAGTTTCAAACGGCTAACCACGTTACAATAATTATTATGCATACGAATATTATATGTATAATAATAATATTATATGTGTATGTGTACAGTTTTGATTATACACGCGCGCGCGCACGGCCGTGTGCACACACGTACTTACAGACATAGTATAATATAAGGAACTAGGTAAAAAAGTATTTCACCCAAGTTTTAATATGTATTATGTATAATACACTTACACATCCTTCAACCGCAACAGATTATCACAGAAACGTTTTGGAGAACATTCGACCGTTACGGTAAATAACTCGCGTATTTTTATTATTATTATTATTATTATTATTATCATATGCGTGTTTTTTCCTACATCTTTCTCGTTTTTTTTTTTTAATAACAGTGGTATGTGATATGCACACGCATGCAGTGTATACGTGTGAATCTCTCATTGATGTTATCTATTACAACGGGGAGTTAGGTAAAGATAATGGGGCATACTCGAGCCACCGAGACGGAAGAGTGAGAACGGCGTGCGGAGAATAGTACACCTACCTACAATAAACACGAGTATAATATATAAGTGTACATAGTGTTATAATATACACATATATAATGTACTGTGAGCATATCTATGTCTCCTATTATAGCTATATCGTCGCGTCGTTTTTAAAATGATTTTTAAAATTGTTTGAATGATATTATATTATAAATATATATATATATATTTATTATAAACACACTTGATGCGCCTAATTAACATCGTCATAATAATAACACATTTGGGGGAACAATGCTTTTTTTTTTTTTGTTTTACTTTTATTATTTTTTTCTTCTTCCGTCATTGTATACGTACAGCATAGGTACTACTGTTTTGTTGTTTTTTTTATGTGTCGTTGTTTTTTTAGCTGCTTGGACTTCACGCGTCCGGAACACCTCGGAAATGCGCTCGCACATGGGAGAGTGAGAGAGAGAGAGAGATAGACTTTGCGCACTCGATCTTGAGAAAAAGTGTGCAGACGACATCGCGTGTCGTGTCTCTGGAAAAAAAAAAAAAACGGATTTCCTGCCACCGCCGGCCGCACGACACAACATTATACTTTTTTGGGTTATTAAAAATAATACTCTATAATATCGTTTATGTATAAACCGCGCTTGTAGTATAAATGTGTCGACGAAGGCGAAAATTCACACAGCGCGTTTTTCCACTCGTCGTAATGCGTCGTAGGGAAAACCGCGAGGTTATATATTACGCGAAACGCGGACGACCGCGAGATGTCATTGTGAGCGATTAAAAACAGCTTCGCCCCGCGTTTCTAATCGCGTTCCCAAACCTGCGACGGCGCTATATTATGATTATTATTATAAACGTGTAATATAATCGGCGGAGAATAACCACACGTCGATCTCGAACGGTTGCCACGGTGTGGTTCACGGTCGTCCCGCGCCGAGGAGTCAATCCGACCCGAACGAACCGTGGTTCGGTGGGTAACCACGGCGTTGCGAGTGGCTTCGTGATATCGTTTGCGACCGCACAGACCGCCGGTGGCGTTGCGGTGGCGGATCGGCGTCTGTGTATATTATATGCTATAATTAGGACCCAAATTTCAATGCAAAATGCTTATTTTTTTTTATTTTTTTTTTTGGGGGGGGGGGTGATCTTAGGAAATGTTTTCTAAGTACACAAATTATTTCATGTGACAGAGACTTCAAAATGGAAACTTTTATTTTGCTATTTTTTGCATTTTTTGACGTTTTTTCTTCATTTTTAGGGCATATTATAGCTTTTTTCGGTCTTTTTATTCGTTTTAATACATATTTCAACAATAAACCTACTATTTGAATATATTATATCTGTACATAATTTAGTTAATTCAAAATATTATTCATGTTTTTCGGGTTTTTTCATTGAAAATATCTACAAATCTCTCTATAATTGCTATAAAGTTTGTCCTTATGTTTTACTTATGGTCTTCTAGACTCTGCAGACGACAAATAATAAAATAAAATATATAGGACTTCTTTTCAGGGCATTTTCATGATAAAATACATTTTTTAAGTGCATTTTTGACAGGTTTTTTAGAGCATTTTTCGATAGTTACTAGTGCATTTTAATCCGGGTAAAATGAAATTTAGTACTTCTGTAGTTCAAAATTAAAATAAGTATTACCTAAAAAAAAATTGGATATAAATAGACATATTATATAAGAGTAAGGTTTGTAAAAATTTTTCCGCTCTGAAAAGTAAAAACTATTAATTGAATATGTTACGAAAAGAAAGCAGCTTATTCTGTTATTCTAGCTTTTAATGCTTGTAAAAATTATTCATTGAGCCTCCCAATAATATAATTCGACCATGAACATCAGCAAAAGAGCATGTGAGGAGTTTTTTGATAAAACATAATTTTCTAACGGATTAAAAATAAAATTATTTTGAGGTTTTGATTGAAAAAATCATTTTATGCAATAAAAAAATTG
This sequence comes from Stegophylla sp. TES_Ste_2020, assembly GCA_025469315.1. Classification (NCBI taxonomy): domain Eukaryota; kingdom Metazoa; phylum Arthropoda; class Insecta; order Hemiptera; family Aphididae; genus Stegophylla; species Stegophylla sp. TES_Ste_2020. Next base: position 4,670 of record JAIPRM010015452.1, on the reverse strand, counting down.
TTTCATACAAATTCTAGCTTTAAATGAATTTTTATTAGGTAAATAATTTTATATTGTAATAATGGTTGGAAATTTTAAGTTTTTAGTACTATTAGTTTTGGAGATACGACTTTATGACTAAAATTAATTTCATGAAAATTTTACGTACCTAATATACCGTTTACACACAGTTTTTCCTCCGGTTTTTCCTTATAACGCTGCCAAAAATATTGAGAATTTCAAAAAATGATCTCAAAGTACTACTAGAACGAAATTCTCTACCAAATCTTTTGATATTGAGCCATGTATTATTTTGATTAGAAAAAGTGTTAACATAAAATAATAATATTAAAATTAATAATAAAAGTCAATGTAAAACTAATATTATCTCTTCGGAGTATATCTTTGCTTTACTCGAGTCTAAAATACTATTGGTAGGTAGGTTTTTGTTAAATACACTATATAATTGATTAAAACTTTTAAAAGGAAACTATGGTAATGGAAATTGTGAAAAATAAGAGCCGAATAAAATTATGCGTGTAAATTATTTTAAACGTTATATACATTGTGTTTATTATAATAAACAATAAATGTGGATATAGCCTCGTTTTGAACTATAATGTGTGTGAATTTTCATTTCATTTCCGCGGTGACTTAATGTGTTCAATATTATCATCGTATGCCATTGTTATTATTGTGAATTAATAATTTATTTATTTCGAATAATATATTAAGTTAATATCACGCAGTTGTTTTTGGCATAATATTGTTTTCTAATTTATTTACAAGTGCACTTTTTTCTCTTGATAATTTGACAGGGCTAATAGTAGGAATACTTAAATTTGACGTTTTCTGTAGTTTCATAATGTCCCACGATAATGTGGGGGGTGCCTTGGGCACCGAAAAAAAATCTCCGGGCGCCGCCTACGTGTACCTACCTACAATGGTCGTTGTGCTGACGCGCGGAAACGACAAAACGTCACACCGAAGTAGTAGTAATCGTCACTCTCCCCGAGGTTTTCCGCGCGTTTTCGCACAAAACCCCCGGAGACGATCGTCGGACGCGATAACCGCGAATACCATACCGGTTTTAGCGCGTCGATCGCTCACGAACCAACCACCGATGTTGCGAGGTTGCTGCACCGCGGCCGCCGGTCACGACGATACTCGCCGAACACAATACGTAAACCGTATAACGTAATATGTGCACGTGTGCGAGTGTGCGGTGTATTGTATTGTTTTTATGTAACCGTGTGTAAATGTTTTGGTATACGTGCGGGGAAAAAACGCAAACACGAAAACTGGACTAATGTCAGCGCAGCAGCAAATGGGTGGGGAGTAAAACGACGAGGTGAGGCGGGTGGACGCGCACTGCGGCTACGGTAATCGGTATTACCATCAGCTGCGGTTTATACGCGTGTGTGTTTACGTGCACATTTTGGTTTGACATTGGAAATCCAGGCGAAAATCGCAAATCGCCGGCGCACACGGTTTCTCTTTGCCACCAACGCTGTGGCGGCCGTCGCGCGTTCACAAGATTTCCGCGATCCGATAAAAATTTACTTCACCGCCATTCTCGGATACAATATTATTGTTTGAATAAATAAATTATAAAATAAAAAAAAAAAAAAAACGTATCGAAAATCGTTTATTGCATTCACGCGTTTCGATAATTTCACGAGGAATGCACATGTAATTTGCTGCTGTGGCTTTGCAATGCGGTTAAACAACGCGTTTTCCTCGTTCATCACAAAATGTTTATACATTTTATTTTACGTATTTCTGCGGTTTATAAAGGGGTATTTTCGATGTTTTCATTTGTTGCCTTGGCACAAAGATCGATTTAAGGATATTAAAATAATAACTAAAAAGCCAGACATACTTTTGCCATGGGTATTTTTCGCTCCTGGGATCAGATAAACTACGTGAGTGTGTTAAATTATAAGAAATGATAAATCATTTCTTCAATAATACGATTTTGAGTGAAGTTTGTTGATAACATAAAGAACAGTAATAGTTGTTATCTTCAACACACCTACCAACAATATCTGACCCGAGGAGTGAAGAATACCCATGGTGCGAAGTATGTTCGGCTTTCTCGTCTCTTCTTTAATTTTCTTTGCTTTACCTCTGCCTTTACTTTTTTTTTTATCTAATAAATGAAGAAAAGGAAAAAAAGATAATTTTAGTAAAAATAAAAAAGTTTAATGAGAAAAGGATGCTAGAATAAAATTTCCAAAATTATTTTTTACATTTTCAAAATTTTTTTATGGTAAAATATTTCTTATATTATTGTCTATCTAAATTTTAATTTTCATAAAGTTTGGATTTAAAAAAAATAGTCTTTTTTTATCAAATTTTGGAGAGTTTTTTCCAAATTTGAAAAAAAAATTGAGAATTTCGAAAAATGGCCTCTCTTAAGTACCATAAAAAAGGAAAAGCCGGTTTTTAAAAGTTCTTAGCTGAAATTTTTGGACGAGTATTTTTACAAGAAAACGTGTACACATAAAAAAATAAACATCAAAGCAAAAATACTAGCTTCTTTACTACGCTCAGAATCTAAAATTGATATCGCACACGTATTTTTATGAGTTGGTGTGAAAACCATTCGTCGAATTTGCAAATTTGTAACGTCTGCAAATATACGTAATTACTATAATAATAACGTAATAAACAAATCTTTTTTTTTTTTTTGACGGGAATTGAAATATACATTATATCTCTTTACTGTGCAGATGAATCTCCGTACTGCATCTGTCTTTATATACGTTTTTCAAGGCTCGGTTATTTTACGCGTTTTGTCATTGCGTAAGTATACGATTTTAAAATAACGCGTTCATAAGTGATTGTCACGCCGTAGAATAAACTAGTAGCGACTTCTACGACTGGCGACGTGGTGAATATCATTTTTTTTTTTTTCGTTCGCTTTTTGTTTTACTTTCGCGCCCGAATTTGGACGTCTGAAGCACACATACGCCGTGTTAGAGTTTACTCCATTTACTCGCCAGACATTCGCACGTACCGAAAATATTGGCGCAGTGGTTGCTAACCACAACGTTTTTTTTTTTTTTTTTTTTTCACAGTGGTTTTCACATAAATGCGGCGCGTACTCGAGTGACGTCTGGAGTTCCTATACATATATATATATAGTCTTTGGTGAACCGTTAAAAACCTCTCGCGTTCTCTGCACGCATACCCCCGGGTGTTAGTTTTTTTTTTTTTTTTTTTTTTTTTTTTGTTCTCGTGTTCACACTCTCGTGCACGGATAATAATCATATTATTGTATCTACTACAATATATATATATATATTACGCAAAATAAACAAACAAAACTTTGTAGAGACCGATGGTGGTGGTATACATGAGAATGCACGCACGCGCACACGCACACATATTTAGACATATTGTATAAAAACGAGATAATACTAGTGTAACGAACAACAACAACAACAACAACAAGGTAAATAATACAAACTCATTGAGCTGGTAACCGGCGGAACACACACTCACCAAGGGGGAAATGTAAACCGCGCGTTGCCCGTCAACAGGCGGGGGGGTATATGAATGTAGGAAGGAAGGAAGGAAGGCGGTATCTCCGGTATCCCGCCGAGGTATTTTTATTATTATTATTTTTTTTTATTATTGTTATTTCCCGAGGACCCCGCGGGGAGTGACTACCGACTGTGGCGGTACCTCACACCGATCATATACCTACGACGACGTCGATATAATATTATATTCATAATATAATATATACACATTATATAATACGTGTGCATTTCTGTGTATTTTCCCAACGGACCCTTTTGTCCGATGCCGCCGCCGCCCCGACCACGCCCACACTGGAGGTGCGAAAAGATCCAACGGTCCTCTTGCCGCCGCCTGCCACCTCCTCTTTGCGTGCCAAACTACCAAAGACACACGCTGTGCGACCACCTTTTCATCGTAACCGTGTGCGTTTACAAGCAGACGAGCATAATGTCACCATTGTACACAATATAGGGCAGTATATTATATAGATGCGTTAAATGTGCGCGTATATTTTATAATAAAGAAATGACAAATTGGGAAATCGACTTTTTTTTTTTTTGTCAGCAATCAATAATACGTTAATATTGTTGTCCCGTGTAATTTAAAACCAGTGTTTTAAAACTAAATGTTTGCATTTTAAACCCGTTGCAAACGGAACAATAGTTGTAAAATTAAACTTGTGTTATTTAAATTATATTTGGGGGGGGGGGTGACTAAAATGGAATTTTCGGAGACACTGAACTTTTTCACGGCAAAAGAGGTGTAAACTTAATGTTAAAGACCGTTATCGATATTTTTTTATAATCTTTTGAATTTTTCGTGTTAGTCGTTCAACATTATATTGCCTATATTAAATAATATTTAAATATTCAGGGACCCCCAATCATATAACGCGCCAGTACGCAGGGTGTATCACGAAGATCTGACATATTTCAATATTCAATTTTAGTGTAAAATTGTCAAGATGTTCATGATACACCCTGTATGTCGTCACGTTCGCCCGCCGTTACAATTGTTATAATAATGTAATGTGTCAGGCGCGGATTCAGAGGGGGGCTATGGGTGCTCGGGCACCCCCTGTCACATTAATCATAATACACAAAATTATATAAAATTATTAACTGATTAAAATTTTTTTAACGCAATCGCTTGCCACACGT
>JAIPRM010015451.1:0-10138 GCA_025469315.1 Stegophylla sp. TES_Ste_2020 | reverse complement strand
TATTCTTCAGAGAGTTGATGATCATCTCGATTTCATCAATATTTGGCTCCATCAGCTCCGGTTGTACAGTGTCATATATTATTTGTTCGTACTTATCGCCTAAGCTCGGTTCTTGAGAGTTCTTTAGTAGCTGTTCAAAGTGTTCTCTAAAGAGATTGGTAATGGCCTGTGTTCCAGCTACTAGGTTCCCATCGTCATCCAACATAGTGCAGTTTCGTGCTTTGTATCCTTCCTTGATCGACTTACATTGCTTATAAAACAGTCTAGGATTGTATTTGTAACTTTCAATGTCCTCAATCGTTTTCTTTTCTGCTAATCTCTTTTGGCGTCTTATTATCCTGTTGGCTAAAATTCTTGCTTCTTTGTAGGCTTGTATCCTTTCCTCACTTGCATCCAGTAATACTTGTAGTCTGCATGAATTGCGATTTCTTATTGCATCTTGACATGTTTGATCAAACCAATGTTTTTTTGGGTTTCGGCTTTCCTCTTGAAAGGTGCTTGCAGCTTCGGTTACTGTATTTTTTATCTTAGCCCAGACTAATTCGATTTCATATGTCGACGTATACCTTAGTTCATTTAATTCGTTTAACTCCTTAGTAATTCTGGCTTGATACTTTTGTAGTTCCTTTGGGTCCTTAGCTTTATTCCAGTTGAGTTGTTTCCTACTTCGTTTCTGTTGTTGCTTTCTTCTCCCATTTACTGACAGTTTTTCCAAAAAGTCTGTTACTACGAGGTAGTGGTCTGTATCCCCGTCCGCTCCTCTATATAAACTATAGGAAGTATATAAATTTTCTATTTTTTGGCATTATAGTTTCTCATGCATCATCCACCTTTTCTCAATTTTATTAGAGTGGGGCATTTGCTATATCTACCCACCCCAAATAACGTCCTTGGTCACACGTCATTTCGTCGCATATAATATTACATTATATATTTTAAATAATACTAATAACATACCGTAATAATTATTTTATTTTAAAATTATATCCGTTTTTATTCATAAAATGTCAAATTAAATTTGATTAAAATATACATGATACAGATACCAAAAATTATAATTTCAATAAAATATTATTTATGAAAAGCCGTACATACTTCGCACTAGGGTATTATTCACTTCTCGGGTACTCTTGATGGCATTAGCGCAACTTGGAAAACATTTTTGGGGGCTAATATTTTTATCTTATTAATAAAGCCCCCCCAAAAAGCATTAAACTTATGTAATTCTCAAAAATTCTGTGAGGGCTATGAGTATTTTTGAGGGAGCTTAGCCCCCTCAAGCCCCCCTCTAATTGCGCCTATGCTTGGTGGTTGTGTTGAATTTTAAAGAAATGGTAAATAATTTATTCGATAATACGATACTGAGTAAAGGAAGTTAATGATAAAAAGAACAAAAATAGTCATCTTTTTCAACACACCCACTAAGAGTATCTGACCGAAGGAGTGAAGAATGATAAATGCGAAATATATTCGACTTTTTTGTGTTTACTTTATTTTACTTATTTTTGCTTTACTCTATTTTACTTTTTTTTGTCCAGTAATAAATAATAGGATAAACAATTATGAAAAAAAAGGGTTATAAAAAAAAAAAATTACGAAATTATTCTTTTTTATTTTCAATATATTAGTGTCTATCTATGTTTAAATTTTGATAAAATTTAGATAAATAAAGATAATTTTCGAGTTTTTTTTTTTTTTTTACAAATTTTGAGTAGTTCTTCTTAAGTTTTAAGAAAACAATTGAGAGTTTTGAAAAATTACCTCTCTAAAGTACCACCTTGGGGAAAATATTATCGGGAAAATATAATATTATCGTAATATAGCTTTGCTCACAATCACAAATTGAAATTATGAGAAATATCTTTTAAAATATCACCTATTGAAATGTTATCTATAATTGTAAATATGTTTATAGTAATTTATTAGATTTTGATGTAAGCATTTTGTTTAAACGTTCTTCTTTTTTTAAAGATTCAATACATTTTCAAATGATTGGTCGTGTATGATTTATCATTGCTGAGAATCTATAGTGCTAACCCTTTATTGTGTTATTAGTTTTGGGAAGATTTTCTTGTAATCGATCATATCAGTTTTAACAAATAAGCGAGGTTTTTTAGAGGTATGACTATTGACTCATAATTTAAATTTTAGACTCTGAATGAAGTGAAGAAGCTGGTGTTTTTAAAATGATGTTAATTTTTTTTTGCTCTTTCTGTGGACCTTTTTTAGTATGGAAATACTTGTCTGAAAAGTTCGATCAGTATCTCTACAGAACCGAAATTGTACCCAGATGGTACTTTGAAGAGGTTATTTTTCAAATTTCTCAATACTTTTTCCAAAACCCAGTAAAAACTGTCGAAAAATTGACGAAAAATGGCAAAATACGCAATTACCGAAATTTCCGTAAAACTGAAAATAACTTTTTGACATAACTTCACCAACCACTAAAAATAGCAACGAGAATATGTCATAAAAATTTCAACAAGATTTGATCAATTTTGAGTTAAGTACGGCATTTTGAAAATTTATCATTTTTTGTTAGCTATTATGTAATAAAATTTTAGATTTTTGATATTAAGACTTGAATAGTCTTTAGTTAATTATTAAAATGTTCAGTCTTAAAATGAATATAAATTATTTCAGTTGTAAATACTTAACTGGGTAGAAAACAATTGATAAATACCATAATATAAACTTATTAGGTACTTTCCTAATAATTTTCACAATGTTTTTACTATATTTCTCAATGTAAAATATCTGATTTAAAATGAAGTTTTAGTTTAGTACTTTATTTATTGTTCTAGTCATCTAGTTTGTCGAACATCATATTATAGATAGCCAATTTCCAATTTAAATAATTGTAAAGTAAGTAATAAATTTGACAAAGTAATTTTCTTAGGTAAACGGGCCTCCTCTCCCTCCACTGATTTAATAATTGGATATTTTGTGAAGAAATTAAGTACAAACGATGGTAATAAAAGCACAAATCACTACAATAGAACGACATAAGATCGTCTAGCTCTTTTGGACCGTCTGACATTAGGGCGTTTACTGCTCGTTTTTAAGTATCTTCCTTCCTCTATTTCTCTCGGTAATGGGCTAATTCGAGATCCGGGTTTAGGTGTTGATTTCATTATGCTTATTGTTATGCGCCTCTGTCTTATCTGTTAGCCTCAGTCCAACCGGATAGAAAGTCTTGGCTTTTGGCCCAAGCTTGTTTTATAAGTCCCTAGCTGTATGCGAAATCGTTCTGACCTGTAACATTGCAAAACATACTCATGGCCAATTTATCAATTCATATTGTCACAATACCATATTACATAGAATACAATGAAAATGATATAAAGTAATTTATATAAAATATACGATCAAGCTCTCGCGGATCGTTACAGGGTGAATCAGACAAAGGGGAGGGGGCAAACTTCATGACCATTTCTTATTGTCTTCTTTGTCGTCGTGACCACAATATGTTGCCAGTTGTCTTTCATTGTGCTCCATCCATGCGTAAAACCGCCCAGCAACAGAATGTGTGTGTGTGTACTAGCTAAGGTCATCTAGACTTACCAAATAATATCGTTACCACATAGTTACCATAAACTTAGAGCTTATGTTTAGTATAACTGTGTTGATTGTTCAGAATTGAGGTTTTTTTCGATTTTTGTGCGCTCTGTTGTCATTGCACCAGACCGATCCGACCATAGAGAACCCCTTCCCCAAACATAATTAATTTGTATCATCCGGCTTCCCGTGTATAAACTGATTCTCGTTCCTCGTCATCATTGACGCCTCCGTCGTGTCGCGTAGTCTTCGACACGCGGATAAATTGTAAGTGGTTGCCTATCACTCATAATACAAGGCGAAACATTTTTTTTGTGTGTTTTAGATTCTGAGCGAAGTGAAGAAGCTAGTGTTTTTACAATGATGTTTATTTATTTATTATTTTTTTTTTCTGTGTACAACTTATCGTATAGAAATACTTGTCCAAAAGTTTCGATCAATAACTTTTTGAAACACGATTCGCTTCTAGATTGATTGTACTTTAGAGAGATCATTTTTTGAATTTCTCAATTCTTCAATGTTTTTTTTGGAAAAAACTACCCAAAATTTGACAAAAACGACTCGAAAATCATCATTTTTTGATCAGAATTTTACGAAAATTTAAACATAGATAGAAAATCCTATAAAAAAGATTTTGGCGCAAGAAAATTTTGAAAATGTGAAAAAAAATTTGGACATTTTTCGAACATTTTTTTTTTCTTATATTATTAACTTCTTTCGTTCAGAATCGTTTTACTGAAGAAATGATTTATCGTTTCTTTAAAATTGAATACGCCCGTCAAGAGAATACCACTCGTCGTGCGAAGTACACCCATCGTGCGAAGTATGTCCGACTTTTTTATTTTTCAATGTTTCGGCCTCGAACATACCGAGTGGTCCTTTACTCACTATCAAACAGCCTCTTTTTAGAATATGTTAATTTTTGCATTCTATGTCTGCTTAAAATATCCACCGATTCAATAGCACAGCATTACACTACTCCTTTTTGTAATAATATATATATATATATACCTATATTTTTTTTTTCAATAGAATAATATGTTGTTAATTGATTTGATTTTATAGAAATTAGAGGAACAGTTAAATATCCCTTTTCGAGATTGCCAAGGACTCGACGTAGTTGAGAAATCTATTAAAGAAATCAAAGAAACTATTTTTCATGCAGATGCCATATTTCATGACATAGAGAATCGTTTCTACTTTTTAAAAAAACACAAAATAAATGTAAAATAATTGAAAATCAACAAAAATATATTAGGTTCTATTAATTAACATCACTATTTAATGCTTCTTTACAGATACCAAATGATCAATTTCAACAATTAACGAATTTAAAAATGAATTGGCAGATTTTATACGAACAAGCATTAAGCAAGAGTTTTTGTTTCGAAGATGCTAAAAACGGTCTCGTTGGATCATCTATGTAAAATGTTGAACAGAAACATAAAACGTTATATGTACTTTTAAAATATACACTATACATTTACATAATATGCATAAAATGTATGATACATCATTCAGAAGCGGATCTGAACAACATTTAAGAGAATGGTGAATTGGGATCTAAGGTGTAATTTTAGAAGACTTTTCTATAAGGGGGTAAAAATTTCCCGAGCTACAACTCATTATTATTATACTTTTATATATAAGAATAGGAGGTAAAAATAGCTTGAAAAAATAAATTTTACTTATATAATTATTACAATTACCATGGGCGCGTGCGGGGGGGAAGGTAAAAATCGTCCCTAAAAAGGCGATTTTTACTCCCCCGGGGGTGATAAATACAGTAAAAGTCAATAATAATATAAAAAACCGGACATACTTATTACGATGGGTATACTTCCCACGACGGGTGGTATTCTCTTGACGGTTGTATTAAATTTTAAAGAAACGATAAATAATTTCTTCAATAAAATGATTCTGAACGAAGGAAGTTAATAATATAAGAAAAAAAAATGTCCAACTACTCTCGTACTTTCTTCGAGTTTTTTCAGTCTTACCCTTGTAAAATGTTTAATTCTTTGTCCATAAGAAATTTTATTGCACCAAAATATTCGCAATGAAATTTTTTATCTAGACACCAAATTTCAAAACAATCGGTTAAGCTAATTTTCTTATATGTACGTTAAAGTGCGTGATTTTAGGTATAACTAACGAATTCAGGCGAAATTCTAACTTCAAACGGTTATAAAAAAAAAATTGAGTAACGATTTTTGAGATTTTTTTTAAGGTCAAGTAGACATATATGTCAGTGAGATAATATTAAATTTTTAAGTCTTAATATCAAAAATCAAAAATTTTATTGCATAAAAACTAACAAAAACAAGATATTTCCGAAATTTTCAAAATGCTGCACTTAACTCATAATTGATCAAATCTTTTTGAAATTTTTATGAAATTTTTCCGTAACTATTTTTAGTGGTTGGTGAAAATTTCAAGTCCCTAGCTGCATTATTTTAGAAGTTATGTCCAAAAGCAATTTTCAATTTTACGGAAATTGCGGTAATTGCATATTTTGCTTTTTTTTGTCAATTTTTTTTTTCAGTTTTTTCGTGTTATTAGGAAAAGTATTGAGAAATTTGAAAAATGATTTCATAAAAGCACCATCTGGGTTCGATTTTGGATTTATAAAGTTACTGATCGAAACTTTTGGACGAGTATTTCTATACGAAAAAGTGTATACAGAAGAAGAAGAAGAAAAAAAATAAACACCATTGTAAAAATATAGGCTTCTTCACTCCGTTCAGAATCTAAAACATATTACTTAGATGTATTTTATTTTTATTTAAAACAAAAAATTTTATTTAAATACAAAATGTATTGAAAAACTTTTCTTGCTTTTAATTTTGCAATATCCTTTACAATTTCTTTAGTATCTCGGTATAGCTACATCGATGTAGGAACTTAAATGTAAACATAATTTTCATTATTAAATATTGTGTATGACTATAAAGCTAACAGTATTATATATGTATACTTGTATGTAAAAATAAATCACGGAATAAGATGTAATAATGGACATCCATCAAATAGGAAATAATTGGTCGATAAAGTCCATGGCATAAACTAAGTATTATAAATTATGACAGTGACTAAAAAAAAAAATAACGATTTCCCTTAAGCGAGAATGCCACCCCAACTATTTTGCTAATCTGTGCAAAGGCACAGCTCGCACATGCCTTTCGCCGGCCCTGATTTGAGATTTAGAAATACACAAATTTGTATATTTTTTATATTTTAACTTTCAATAAGAATATTAAAACGAAACAGATAGTTTTTCTTAATGAGAAAATATTTTTCCTCTGAATAATTTGCTTGGATCATTGAGACTTGCATCATTTTCAGCGCACATACATTTCTGGAAACATCGCAGTTCTGAATAGAAACATAATACTGTATACCACGAATAAAATAGTATAACTGTAAAAAAAATAAAATAAAAAACACATAGATAAATATTTTTATTAACTAATCTATAAAATTTTCATAAATTATAAATCGCATTTATAGATAAAATTCAAAATGTGTTTTAATTAAAATTTAAATCTATTAGTTCTGTTTTAATTTCAGACACTCGTGGATCCATAAATTATTAATAGGGGCTGCCCAATCAAAGAACTAAATACCTATTACTAAATTATTAATACTACTATTAATTATTAATATTATTACTAAACACAATAATATAAATATCCGTGTATAATAATTATTAATTATATCTTCTTAAAAAAAAAAAAACAATTAACATATAGTCAACTTCATTTGTTTAATTTACTAATTATCTATTCAGTTTTTCACCGTTTTTTTTTTTTTTTTTTATTATTAAATTAAATTAATTTTATTTACTAAATAATTAAATTAGGTACCTATGTAAACTTTTGTATAAAATAAAAATATCTTATTAATGATGTTCGTGTAAATTCATGGAAAGAATAAATTATTAAAATAATATTGACATGTATTTTATTTTAATATATAATAAAATAAAATAATAATTAAAGTATATAAACATTTCAATTGTTAATTAAAATGATCTAAAATAGTCTATACAGTTATAATATAAAATTTATTGTGAACCACGGATATTTTTATTATCATTATTATTTTATTAGTTAACTCTATTTCAAAACGTAATATGTAATGTATGACAAGACACGGCACACTATAACAAGTGTCATTTTAAAAACCTTTTGCATTATGCAGCACATTGTCTCTATTTCAAAATTACCGATTGTTCTGATCATACTCTTTACTTAAAACCCTTTTTGAATTATTCATTGCAACATGTCCATTGTTGTATTGGGTCAGGTGTACATGAAAGTTTAGCTCCTTTTCAAAGATCTTTTACAGAACAAAGTAAACGGAACCCAATCAGGATATCCGTGATTGCCACCATCATACCAAAGGATGTTTTCACACGGGCCAAGTTCACTTAAATACGAGCCCCAGTGAACAGACAAGACGGATGATTCCAGACTCTTATCATACAATGTCAATACGTATACCACCTGACCGTTACGACCTACGAGTTTATTGCTCAAAGCCCTCTGTCTCATGTAGGAGTATATTGTATTACATTTTTTTTTTTAAAGTTATAGTATTAAGAAACTATCTTTTAAATTTTATTAATTTACTATTTTTTCAAAGTATATAAATTGTATTTTCATCATGTCAATAAAAACACATCACTTCATCTTACAACTGTGTTGAACTCATTCCGCCCAAAGGGGATCGCAACAAATTAATAGCCAGTGCGTTTTTTCAGACTGTATCTTACATTTATTTAAAAAGGACTTATACCAGGGTTTAGGTTTACTTCATTGTTCAATCGTTGACAAAGTACAAAAGTACACAGTAAAATAATCAAACCGAAATGTTCCCACGTTACGTAGCAAGTTAATAATTATTAAGCCGAAACGTTCACACGTTGCATAGGAAGCCGAATATTGATATCGATTTAAACCAAACGCGAAGCGTGAGGGGAGTTTTGTAAAGTAACGAAGCGGCGTTAAATTTCATAATTGCGTGAAGAGACAATGGGAGTGTTCAAACATGAGCGGCATTTTAAATCGCGCGCCGATCTCAACGTTTCCACCGATGAGCCTCTAAAAGTTTCTAGAATTTTCGTGGCGGCAACTCCCCACCTTGAGGCTGTGATTTGGCACAACGAGACCAGTCACAATAGTACAGTTGAGTGTTGGTTCACCGCTGTCCGGAACGTTGGTCGCTCCGGTTTATGCGCAACCTTTTCTTTTGGCTCGTGTGTGAGTGTGGCCTTTCACTTTTGGTATATATTTTTGTTCTTCGTTTGCGTACGTGCGTGACCGCGACGAAAACGCAATCGCCATTGTTTTTGTGACGACGGTAATTATTCCATCACGTACAGACTTAGTTCTGCCGTTGCTGTTGCCGCCGTTGACGACGACCGCGAAGATACTATTATCCGTTACGACCACGACAATTGATTATTATTCTATAAGAGTCCGTTACGGTGTTATTATTTAATATTATCCTTATTTACGCATCACGCAAAAGTTCGTCTATATTTCGCGTGCCGTTAAAAGTCGTTGTCGTCCTGTGGCTGTGTGATACGTTTTTACCGGACATCACTTCGTGCGTATATAATTTATATAGAGCTCGGTACCATTACCAACTTGTGCACGTGGATTTCATTGTGGGTTGTCTACATCGTTCACGTAATTATTCTGTGGAGATGTCGTCCCGCCGCCGCTCAGGTTTATTATCATTATTTTTTTTTTTTGTAATAACGTGCTTACATAATAACATTTAGGCTTAAGTTGTTGTGTATGTGTATAAATTATAATTTTATTATACAAACTCGGGTGGACTGTGTTTGCGTCTAAATGCCGTATTTGCGCCTATACGCAAAAAATTGTTTGCGCCCATTACGTTATAAATCAATACATTTGGCAACAACGTTTTCCCAACTATTTTCATTTTTGAACCACTGTGAAATATTGGGAAATTTAATTTCTATATCAGTCGTGATTCGATATACCTTCATAGGATACTTATCTTTAATCATATCTAACTTCTTATCTTTGCTATAGATAATTTTTATTACCTACATAGTCGATATACGGCATTTTACGGCGGTATTTCTAAAATCTCGATCGCAGATAGTCAGTCGTCGCTGTACTTCACTTAATTACATATTTCAGTTAGGTGTATTTTTGTTTCAAAAATGACAGAAAATAAAATTATATTAGCAAAAGGTGTGAGTAACAATTTTAAAGATTTACTTATAATCGAGAGTTTTAAATTCAGAAAAGTTTATGAAAGTATATCTGGTAATGTAACTTGGCGTTGTACAATGAAATCGTGTTTAGCAAGACTAATTAAAAATGGAAATGTAACTGTAAGTAGCAATTTCAATCATAACCATAATACTGATGAAAAAAAATTAAATCGTCAAATTATTCGAAGTGCGCGTAAAAAAAAAAGCGGACATACTTCGCACGATGGGTGTACTTCGCACGACAGGTGGTATTCTCTTGACGGGCGTATTATATTTTAAAGAAACGATAAATCATTTCTTCAGTAAAACGATTCTGAACGA
>JAIPRM010015450.1:0-10139 GCA_025469315.1 Stegophylla sp. TES_Ste_2020 | reverse complement strand
TTTTTCCTTTTGTAGTTTTGTAATCATTCCAAGAAGGTTGATATTTTCCTTATTGCCATCATGTGTATTTTTCGACGATGAATACGATGATGGTGTGAAATAATATCCACGTGCAACAATAGTTTTCGAACTATTTTATTTTATTTTGAAAATTCAATATTTTCGGTTATTATACTACATACCTACTAATTTACCCTACATAGTCAAGTTATGTGTTGCGGCCTAGTGGTAATGGAACCGGCCTAGTGCGCGACTGCACCAGGCTCGATTCCAGCCCGGCACTCGGAATTTTTGCATTTTTTTTTTTCTTATATTATTAACTTCCTTCGTTCAGAATCGTTTTACTGAAGAAATGATTTATCATTTCTTTAAAATTTAATACGCCCGTCAAGAGAATACCACCCATCGTGCGAAGTACACCCATCGTGCGAAGTATGTCCGCTTTTTTAATTTGTATTCCTAATTTTAAATTAGATAAATTACACGAATTAAAAGAATCATTAGCATTAATTTTAATTTTGTAGAAATATAAAATGAAACTAAAATATGTCGTCATTGTATTTATTTATCCATTGGGTTTTTTGACTTTTTAAATTTAAGGTTGTAAGTGGAGTGAAGAAGCTTTTTGATTTATAAGGTCTTTATTTTTTGTTTTTCTCTATTTTTTTCTGAGAGTTTAGTATTTATTTCCAATCGAGGATTCAGATGACATGGTACTTCAAATAAGTAATCCATGAATAATTTGGTAAAAATGGTAAAATATGCCATTTCATTAAATCTTTTTTAGTTATTTAGTCGTAAATACAAACTTAAAGTAATAGAAATTTAGAATTTCTTCATCCACTATCAAAAATAGTGTAGAAGATACAAAAATATTTGAATACTTTTTTGGTATAATAATGGAAATTTAGAATTTTTTTTGGTTTTTACTAATTCATTCTTAATTATCGGTACAATGAGTTGAAAATGTAATACAATATTACTTATATTATACGTCTAATAGCACTCAAATAATCACAAACATTGTTATTTAATATTTTTTGTTTTTTATTATTTAAACTGTTTAAAGTTGAAATTTGTATGCAACTTGTAGTTTTTACACAAAATAACGTCTTTTCAATCAAAATATCATATAATTTTTAATTTAAATTATGGTCTATATTTCTTTTACCAAACGATTCTCCGCATGTTTTTTAGCTACATGAAAAAATGCGCAAAGTGATTGGCCTGGTGAATAATTTATTTTTAACGATTTAAAATATACTTTCAAATTTTTTGTGTCTGGATATTTTTTTTCAATACTTCGCAATAGAACACCCTAAACGTTTTTATTCATTTAACGTTGTGATGCACAAATTTAAACGGTTTAAGTTTAGTCAAAAATTGAATAACTAAATTTTATATTCGTAACATTTTTTTTCACTGATATATTTTGTAGATGTACACAAAGGGATGATTTTTGTATCCCCCAAAATGTTTGAAATTTGTATTTTTTAATCCAATTTTTATAACTATAAAATATAACATTTAATAAATAATACATATTATAAGGCAAACAAATAAAATGTCCTTTCACACGATGACTTTCAAAACACGCCCGAAATTATTTTCTGCGGACGTCCCCTAAGTGTGCGCATTCGAATGCGTTTTTCGGATATAAAGGAATTAGATTTTGCTGTATTGCTCGTTTTTCACGTAAGCACATAAGCCTTTTCACCATCGACCACAGAGGACGTGTATATAGGAATATACGTTATATAACATTATATTATTATTGTTATTATTATTATTACTTGCGGATTTTTCGTAACGTATTGTGCACGGCGCGCCCGCTGTAAGTTTTCGAAAATACAATAATTATTATTAAAACAGAGAGCAGAGCGGCGAGAGCACAATACGAACGGGCACATGTACACACAAACGTACATTTATTATTATTATTATTATTATTATTATACATCGTCGGATGTAACCCGCATGTACACTCTGGCGTGTACCTATACTATATAATGTGTAGTATACAGTACAATATGCGTGCGTCATGTATTTTACATGTACACGCACACACCCGAGTGTGTATGTATTATAATATACATACGTGATACGGACACGCTGCATGCCTGTGTACGTGTAGATTCTATTATATTATTATTATTATTATTATTATTACCGTCGGCCACGGCGACATACGACAATAATTGTATGTGTGGCGAATTCGCGACGAGAGAGACGGATGGAGAGAGGTAGAGAGTGAGAGAGAGCGAGAGATCGACGGGTTTTGCCGTGAATAAAACCGAAATGAAACGCTGGAGGCGGCTGACGGAAATGTTATTATTATTACTATGCCGTCGGGCACGCCACGCCGCCACGTCTTCGCAGTCATAGTGCCAATCAAACGCAAAGCGATTTCCGTCGGCGGAATAATAATATTACACACGGTGTATGTGTGTGTGCGGTGTGTCCGGGGGATAGCTGGAACGCGCTCGATATATACCGAGGGGCCCCTGCAAGAGTTCAAATGAATCCAAATTGTTTCGTTGTATACACCACCCAGCCGGAGATGGTAAAAATAACATTTTCGTTGATCCTACCCTCGAATCCGAGGCGCGTTTGATTTTTTTCCGAATGCAAACATTCGATTGTGCCACTTTGACTACGGAGATTATCTTTCATAAAAAAAATAATAAAATCGCTAGTCACAATTTGTCTCTAGGGATTCAAAGTTCACCTGATCATAACTGAACGAGAGAGCGAGACACTTTTCGACCAAAAAAATATTATTAAATAATAATTATAAGTCTTTATGTAGAAAAAATAATTTTTGTTAGTTATTATTAAATATAGTAGTTGGTTACAAATAAATAATGATAATAATTACATAATATAAGACTTTATGTTATATATATCATAAAAAAATATTAAAAAATATATAAGTTGTATAAAATGTATAAAATGTATAAATGAATACCTAATTATATTTATAAAAATAATTTTTAATGTCAATAAAATATAGAAAAGTATGATAATAATTACAATTTTATTCCTGTCATTATTCATTTTTTTTTTCTACTAACTTTTGTTAGCACTGTTTAGGTTAGGTTACTGGTTCACTACTTTTTAAAGTAATTATTTGAAACCAACTTAACAAAATTATACCTAGAAATATAAAAGTATACAAATATTTACTTTTAGGTAATAATAAAACATAGCTATATACTGTACCTGTCGAGTTATCTGTGTATAGTAAACAATATACAATATTGTATATTATATTAAACTTCTTTTTTGGTCGAAAAGTGAATCCGTCGAAAAGGAAAGGGTACGTTTTTGGTCGAAAAGGGAATCGACCATTATAAAATTTGGTCGAAAAGTGAATCAGCCGAAAAGGGAAGGGTACGATTTTGGTCGAAAACGGCCATGCTCGAACGAGAACAGTGATTATTATTTGTAGAATAATGATGTAAAACAGTGACTATAATTAAATATGTTTTTCCACGTAATTTAAATTTTGTTATGTCCTCGGTACATGTATTTTTATTTTTTACAATACAATTATAATACGGTGTTGTGTTGTGTATCGCGTTCGTGTATAGCGTATGCATTAATACGGTGAGGACGACCGCGCGTGTTATTATGTACATATATTAAATACACCACGTTGGACGACGTGTGTAAAACCGCATCGGAAGGAACGAAAAATGACGTTTATTAAGACTGGCAGCGCGCGCGGTGCAGGAGTTGATCATATTATTATTATTATAGTACTGATACTATATAATATATTTTTATATATGTACATATTATTATTATAATATACAACTACGTTGTATTGCTGCGTGATGAAAAATCCGTCATCGCAGCGTATGTACTGAATATTATAATAATAATATTAATAATAATATCTACCGAGAAATAATAACAATAATAATACGCAGAACACACGCTTGTATTAAAATAATAATAATAAACATTGAGCGAGTATGTGTGTGTGTGTGTGTGTGTGTGCCGAGTGTATCTCATCGGATAATCGAAAACAATAACAATGCAACAAGTAGTACGCCGGCGGCGGCGGTGGCGGTCGATATAAGATAATCGGCGAGTAAATAAAAATATCGCGCGCGCGGGACGGACGAGGTTTGCATGTGATGATGAGAGCTGATATCGGTGGCCCACGGGCCGTCATCATCGTCGTCGCTGTTGCTGCTGCCGTTTTCTCGGGTTCACTCGCTTGTGTTTGTGTACCGGCGGAAGCCCGTAAAATCAAAGACCACGACGCCCGCGGCAATGGCGGCGGCAAACGTCGGAATATTATTTTTATTCTTTATTTTTCCATTTTTTTTTTTTTTTTTTTAATATTTACCTCATCGTGTGTACGCACACACAAATTTTGTCCCGCGGCCTGCGACGAATAACAAAAACCAAACAAACGCGCCGCTTTCTCTCCGCTACCAACCGCCGCCGCCGGACGACGCCGCCCAGCCTGACGACGAAGACGATGAGTACACACACACACACACACACACACAAATACGCGCGACTGTACTCCTCCTCCCAACCCGCCCGCCCATTCGTTTGAATATCCGCCGACACATCGAGAAAATTACGCGTCGACGGTTTTTTTTTCCTCATACGTATTTCATTTTATCCTCTCTCACTCTCGTCCATGTCTCTCTCGCTCTTTGTCGCCACTCTACTCACAGCCACCGTCGCTTCGTTCGTTTTACTACAGTCGAACATATATATATATATATATACGTATATAATAATAATATCATATTATTATACGATGTGCTGCGCCGCACCTCTGCCCCAGACAGCCGAGCGCTTCTCTCGTTATTAATATTATTACTATTATTATTATTTTTTTTTTTTCCGTACGCGTAATTTTAGCACACATTTTATATTGTATAACGACGGAACGGTCGCCGCGCGCACGACGACAACCCAGTCGGTAGCAATAATAATAATAATAAAAATAATAATAATAGCAGTGTGTGGCATGGAAGGAGTAGAAGTGTAATAATAATAATAATAATAATAGTAGCACAGCATAGCGTGTACCAACTATTTTGCTGAACCGTGTGGACGACGACGACGACTTGGCCTTGGCGACAGTCACACCGTCGCGTGTAAAAAAAACAACGGTGCGTGAGCGAACGCACGTGTGCGTGCGCGCGCGTCTGCGTATGCGTGCGTTTGTGCCAGCGAAGCGCACGTGTGGAGGATCCCTTCACGGGCCTACGACGACCAGTGACCGATCCTCCTCGCGTCCGCCCCGCGCCCGCGGCTATTCCGAGCTCTTTCTACCACCGCCGCAGGGACCTTTCGCCGCCGACCCTCAGCGGTGGGTCCACTCGTTTCCACCCCTTCTCTGACCGTTCCCCCTTGCCACAGGCACTGTGTACCTCCGAGCTCACGCACACGTCGTATATATAATACAACACATCCGCCTTTTTTCCAGTACACACACATGCACACACTTGAGCGCGCCCGCGCGAGAGAGAACCGCTAAACAATGCAACGCGACGATATCGAACGCAACCGTCAAGGTTTTTTTTTATTTACCTTTTTTTTTTTTTTTTCTGTTATTTTTTTAGGCCCGGACGAGAACGGCCGCGCGCGTTAGACGACGCGACGGCCTCTCCGCCACCATCGCCGCCGGCGGGGACAACGACGACTACGACTACACGGTGACGGTGCGGTGGTACGTGGTGGCAGAGTGCGGTGCGGTGGCGACGATCCGCACCACCGCGCCGCGTACAGCACCGTCACGTGTACGCGTGTGTCGCGGCGGCTCTTCCGCCGCCGTCGTCCAAGCAAGCGAGCGCATATATATATATACGTGTGTGTGTGTGTGTGTGTGTGTGTGTGTGCGAGTGTTGGTGTGTGTGTGTGTGTGGGTCGCGGCGGTCGGTGCCGAGTACGGAAAAAATAAAATAAGAAAAAAAAAATAAAGAGAAAAAAGAAACGGCGACGGCGGCGATAAAAACGCGCGGCGGCTGTTTGTGTATGTGTATGTGTGTGTGTGTGTGTGCGTTGTACGTGTCCTGCCGAGCGCACATATACTACACACACAACGACTTGAAAA
This sequence comes from Stegophylla sp. TES_Ste_2020, assembly GCA_025469315.1. Classification (NCBI taxonomy): domain Eukaryota; kingdom Metazoa; phylum Arthropoda; class Insecta; order Hemiptera; family Aphididae; genus Stegophylla; species Stegophylla sp. TES_Ste_2020. The sequence continues at coordinate 4,051 of JAIPRM010015450.1, read as the reverse complement.
AAAAAAATAAATAAAATAAAAATGGCTTCGTCGTCGTCGCTGACGACGACGGTAAAAATAATAATGGGTAGTAGTACGGTATATACGCACAGTGTGTAGTGGTACCGAAGGAATTCGATTTTTTTTTTTTTTTACTTCTCGTTTTTGTTTTTATTTTTTTCGCTCGCCGACGAAAATGTTCCGAAATATATTTTGGCCTCGTCTGCTTCCCGCGAGTACAGTATCGTTTTCCACTATAACACTGTACACATCGGCGAAACGATTATCTTTTTGCATTATTTACCGTACGGTAATTTCCATAATATGCATTTTTAATGCGCGGGGATCGTTCTCGTGATTTCTGGGGCCCACAAAAATATCAAAAACCACGCTTCATTGGAAACAGTGGCGGATTTTCAAAAATTATCTGGGGGGGGGTTCAGAAAATAATTATGAATTTTAATGGTATTATTTTTATTTATATAAAAAATTGGTTTTAACTGTATTAATTATTAAACTTTACAGAAACTTTACAGCAGTAAATTACCATTACTGCAGACGATTTTATTAAACTAAAAAAATATAATTGTTGAATAATGAAAAATAATAATTCAAAATGTATTATTATTATTATTATTATTTCAGTACGTATTTTGAATCATAGACAAATAATGTACGCAGACATTAATCGAGTGTATCACTGCATATAATAAAATATAAATATCAGCGCCTGGGAGGGGTCTAGACCCACTGGACCCTCCCCGTAAATCCACTACTAATTGGAAATCATGATTTCCGTGATGCCTTATCCAACAGCTAATTTCGAGTATCCAGGGAATTTAGTCAACTCAATATTATTATGACTTCTTGTTAGCATTTTATTAGGAGCGATTTTACTAACATTACTACATCAAGTAATATTTATCGAATTCACTCCATTTGCCAAGATGCATCGCATGTATATCATCTTAATTGAAAGAAAAAATTAATAATTTTTGATATTTTGGCATCACGTTTTACGTATTAAATGCATCAAATAAACGAATACTCGGTATGAAAACTCAATAACAGATTTCGCTCCATGAGTATTCTTCGTTCCGAGGGATGGGGTTCTCATAGGGGTATGATGAATTTTAAAGAAATTGTAAATATTTCTTCAACAAAATGATTCTGAGCTGAGCATTAATTAATTATATACAACAAAAATTATAAGTTTTTTATTGCGTATGTTTACCTGTTGTTATTTAATAACAAATTAATTTATGTACATTTTATTTATTCGTAAGACGATTTTACCGTGTTTTAAATTTAAAACACTTACAATTATTAAAAATTGACGGTTAACTGATTTTAATGAAATATGAATATAAATAGACCTTACAGAGAAAGTTGGTGTAAAATGTTCCACCCTGACAATAATTAAGTATATACTGTTGTATCATAATTTCGTATTATCGTCGTCACGTTGTCTAGTATAAATTAATAATGAGTTTGATAAATTTAATTTTCATAATACCATATTATGACCAAAAGTATTTTAAAAGCCGAATACTACTACATACTTTGCACTATGAATATTCTTTATTCCTCGAGTGGGCTACTAACTCGTGGTAGGTGTGTTGCATTTTAAAGAATTTATAAAATTATTTATTCAGCAAAATAATTCTGAGTTGAGCTTTAGTTAAATATACATCACAGTAAATTTCATTACACGGTTTTTTATTGAGTATGTATATGTATATAAATTTAATGAAATAATAACAGAATAATCTACGTCCATTCATGAAAACGATAAATTTTACTGTTTTTGAAATTAAAAGCACTTAAAATTTTTAAATTTACTCAACTGATTTAAAAACAATTATAATTATTGTTAGATCTATGCATGAGTAAGCTTTTAATCAATTTTCTGCTCCAAACACAATAAATTGAATTTATTACGATATAGTTTGCTAAAAGAAATCAGCTAATTTTTGGATTGATGGTTATTTAAAACGTAATTATAAATTTAAATGATTTGAAAAAATTACTCATTGAGCTAATTTTTAAGAAAATAGTATATTTCTGGTAACAAATAATATATTTTTGTTAAAAAAAAAAAAATATATATATATATATATATATCTGTACTGAATTAAAAATCAAAAGTTTTATTACAAAAAATAACATATTCACAAAATTCTAGATTTATCCCAAAAGTGGTTAACTATTTTGAAGTTATTGAAATTTTCAAGTTCCTGGTACAATTAGTTTCGAAGTTATGATTAAATTACCTATTTAAATCGATTTTATGAAAATCTGGCTTATAGCATATTTTGTCATTTTTACTCAATTAATTGTGCGGAAAGTTTTCTTTATTTTTGGCAAAACGTTGGGAATTTCGAAAAATTACCTCAAAAATACCATAACATCATAATTTTCTACGTAAATATGTTCTACACGTAGTTGATCTAAACGTTTTTTAAAATTGAGTTGAAAAAGTTTTTCGCAAAAATATAAAATAAATAAATAAAAAAACGTCATTGGAAATCCATCAACTTATTCTCTCCACTCAAAATCTAAAAGTGCTCTGTCGAAAAGACAAGAAACGAGTATTGTTAAAGGAAATAATAACATAAAATTGACAGTGATTTGTCCAACTGCTAATCTTTATCCGGCACGAATTTAATTTTAAAATAGATGACGGTATATACAAACATTAATGTCGACTGAACGGTCCTCATTCGTTTTTTAGCTTGTCATATATTGCAGGGTGTATATTATAATTATCTATTTAAATTATTGAATTAAAATGGTATGATCCACAGTATGAGGTGGTAAACATGTGCAGAGGAGGCATTGCCAGACAATATTATAAAGAGATTGAACATAATATTATCTTATTTTATGGTTTGCAATAGTACTTAGTAGTTAGGCTCATGCATAAGATTTATTCGTGGGAGGAGGGTAGGGTTGGTTTTGAGTGAACAAATATATTGAAAAAATAAGGTCATAAGTTTGAAATGAAATGAAAAGATACATTAACCTTTTTTTCGGTCGTTTTGCAATGGCGTTTAAAACGCTGTGTACACTACTTGCATAAATGAAAATGCTATGGGGAAAGGGAGTGGGGTAGTAGTAGTGGGTGGTGGTGGTGATAGTATCGAAGATATTCGATTTTTTTCTGCCTTTCGCTGTCTAAATTTTATTATATTTTTTCACTCGCCTATAGCAATATTCATCCAAAGTATAAAATAATATAACCCACCGCCTCGTCTTGACTGCTTGCCGCCGCCAAGAATACCGTATCGTTTTCTTCCACAAGATATCGTATATTATTTTATTCGTAAACACAAACGACCACGACGACATAATATTATTTTTATTATTATTTTATTATTATTATTATGTGTACGTATATATATATACGACGTTTCTGGCGTATACGCGAGCGCCCGTCTTTGTTTGATGGTCCAAAAAAATAGAAAAAAAAATACTGGACGGCCGCGAATTTAATACAATAATATTTAGTATTTCTGATCACTTATCGTTGTCAGCGTTATGATTAAATTATCTAATTATTTATGTAGATAAAGATAAAGATAGATTTACTAATTTTCATCTAGATATAGATAAAAATTAATAATTTTTTTGTCTAGATAAATATCAGATAAATTCATATTAAATGTTGTACACTTGCAGATATTATAATTTTTTATAAATAAAGGATATTATATAAAAAAAAAAAGAAAAGCCGGACATACTTCGCACGATGGGTGTAATTCGCACGAAAAGTGGTATTCTCTTGGTGGACGTATTAAATTTTAAAGAAACGATTTCTTCAGTAAAACGATTCTGAACGAAGGAAGTTAATAAAAATAAAAAAAAAAAAATTATTCAAAAAATGTCCAAAATTTTTTTTCACGTTTTCAAAATTTTCTTGCGCCAAAATCTTTTTTATAAGAATTTCTATCTATGTTTAAATTTTCATAAAATTCGGATCAAAAAATGATGGTTTCCGAGTCGTTTTTGTCAAATTTTGGGTAGTTTTTTCCAAAAAAAAAAAAATTAAAGAATTGAGAAATTCAAAAAA
>JAIPRM010015449.1:0-10139 GCA_025469315.1 Stegophylla sp. TES_Ste_2020 | reverse complement strand
CGAATAATTAAACATTTTACAAGGGTTTGACTGAAAAATGAATTATAGGAAATACAGACAGATATTACGAAATATCTATTTAATATAAGCATTTAATTACTGAAGGTTGATAATGTTGTATTGCATCATTTATATTTTTCGACGCTGAATACGATGGTGTGAGTTAAAATCCACGTGCGACAATAGTTTTCTATCTGTGTTATATGTATAACACACTACGGTTTCAAATGTCCATGTACAGTGTACGGTATAGTTCGCACGTTCTATCCGTTTTGTCTCGTTATCAGTATTGTTCGAACAATACTGACCGTTTTTTTTTCTTATATTATTAACTTCCTTCGTTCAGAATCGTTTTACTGAAGAAATGATTTATCGTTTCTGTAAAATATAATACGCCCGTCAAGAGAATACCACCCGTCGTGCGAAGTACACCCATCGTGCGAAGTACACTCATCGTGCGAAGTATGTCCGCTTTTTTTTCTTACATTGTTATTTTAAATTCTAAACGAAGTGAAGAAGTTTATGTTTTTACAATTTTTTATTTATTTATTTTTTTCTCTTTCTGGAAACACTTTTTCATATAGAAATACTTATCCAAAAGTTTCGATCTGTATCTCTATAGAACCGGAATTGTACCCAGATGGTACTTTAAAGGGGTCATATTTCCAATTTCTCAATACTTATTTAAAAAACGGGGAAAAACTATCGAAAAATGGCAAAATATGCAATTCAAAGACATAAATACATAACCTATAACATACATTACGTATAGTAAAATATAAATGAATTAAGTCATCATACCAAGTGCTTCGGTGTAATAAACATTGATTCGTTCTAACTGTAAATCGGAATCACCGTGATATGATCCAGTTGGATCAATGCCATGTTCATCGGATATTACTTCCCAAAACTAATCATATAAAAAAATCATGAATCGAAATGTCATTGAGATCTTATAGATATTGTAAATAAAAAAAAATTAAATGTGGTATTCTAATTTAAAGTTAAGTATATTACCTTTGCGCCAATTTGATTTCCACATTGACCGGCTTGTATATGACAAATTTCACGCATGATTGCTTTTACGTTAGAAAATAGATAAACGAATATTTCAAATAAATGAAAATTGTAATTGTGTTCAGTGTACACGGGATAACGTTTGTGTGTAAACAAAAAAGTATTACTTTATGGATACTAGGTACAGAAAATTTAATAAAATTAGTGGCCAACACTACAAAATGGTTTAATTTATACGTTTATCGAAAATTCAATATTATATTATAGCGTCAGCCGTCAGGTCATTACAGCGAATTTTCTGTTCACCAATAATTAATCTAAACTTATATATTATAATAAATTTATTCGGTGAAGTACAGATTCCAACTTTAAAAGCTTATAAAAAAATATTCAATAGCTCACACTCATAAACACGTGAGGAACGTTTTGGTAAAAGTAATAAATAGTGAAACCTCTGAATAGACTCTCGGTAACCATAATTTTGTCTATTATTCGGAGGTGTCCGCTATTTAGAGGTGTCCATTAGAGGAAATTTCTCTCTCTCTCTCTCTCTATATATATATATATATATATATATATATATATATATACAATGAAATCTCTAAATAACGAACACTCTTGGTCATTAAAATTTCGTCCGTTATTCAGAGGTGTCCGCTATTCAGAAGGGGGTTCAGCTTGTAATGAATACACTCCCATTCCCGACTAAATGTTTGCTTTTGGGAAATGTCCGCTATTTAGAGATGTCCGCTAGGAGAGGTTTCACTATATATATAATACGTGTCCAAATTCAATATTAATCCCAAGAGTAGATAGTAATTTTTAAAAGTTTTTTCAGTCTGTATTTAAATATTATTGATAATGCATGAAAATATAAAGTTTCTAGTTTGTTTAATTTTGGATTTACGATTATTTTACTAAAATCGATTTCATGAATATTTTAGTTTACTGCATATATCTTGCTGTCTTTACTCAAATTTTCAGTAATTCTCTATTACGCTTTGCAAAAATACTGAGAATTTCGAAAAATTCCTTTCGAGGTAAAATACGAACGAAATTGTCTACCTGAAAAACGTATTTATCAAGATAACTTTTTCGATACATAATAAAGTTTTCCATAAAAAGAAAAATGTAATTATAACTATAAAACCAGGCTTTAGAAAATTTATTTAAAATATAAACCATTTCATAAAAAAAGTGAATTTTCTCCTTTATTTTTTCTGAATTATTTTTTTGTACAAGTTCATTAAAAAATTTAGTTAAATATTCTAGTTTCATAAAATAATAATGAAATAAAAACAATGTAAACATGAATTCATTGAAATATTATATAGTTGTTGTTACCTATATTAAAAGAAGAAATTTTTATTCAAAATTCTATATAATTTTACCAAAAAATGGAAAAAAAACTATCCGTAATTTGACAAAAATACCAATAAAACGTATGAGAAGATTTTTTTCTGAATTTTTTTTTTCTAATCGAAATTTTTTTTCTGTTTATAGTTATTAGTGAGATATAAAACTAGCTGAATGAAAAAATTAATATTTTTGTAGTATTAATTAAAATTTTTAAGTAAACTTGTCTCGTATAAACTGAAGCACCGCTCAGTTAGTTTCTTAGAGAAATTATTTATCATTTCTTTAAAATTTAACACACCCACTGACCCACCAAGTACAACCCGAGAAATGTAGAATAATCATGATGCAAGTATATCCGGCTTTTTTACTTTCTCTCTTTCCCAAATTTTAGCTACCCCGTATAGAGACTACTTAATTTATGATCTAAAAAAATTTTAGTGATGATAAAATGAACATATATGACAGGATATGAAACAAGAAATGAAATTTAAATATACCTAGTTATAAAACATTAAATAATTCTTATGTATGTACAATAAGTAACAATATAAATTATACTACAAATACTTCATGATAGCTGGTTACTTTCTCGAGAAAACAATAAAAAGTAGGTAACAGCTAAAAATAGCTTAAAATTTAAAAATTAAATTAAATTAAATAACACCATTTTTTTTTCGAGTATTATTACTATTGAAACATAATAAATAAATATATCAATAATTTATTTTGAAATAAAAGAACTTCTAAATAAATTTTAACTTAATAAAAAAACATTAACTTAATTCAAATTCATTTGTACTTAATTCATTTGTATTCAAATTATTTAACTTGTATGTACCTTTGTAGTGTAAATGTTGTTTTAAAAGATTCAAAAAAAGTTTCAAATGTTATAAATGATTTTAAGATTATAGGCTTGGACTCTTAACCAGTACTGCCCACTTGTCCGTAGCTTAGCACGCAGTCTTATAGCGCTGTATTTCATTAAAGGATTTGTCAGCACATTCCTTTAGAGTTTAGACCGACGATTGATCGTTATAAAAAATTATCTACAATTTACGTAACGGCTTATAATATATGTGTTGTGTTAACATAATATAATACTATCCACTATAGTCTATAATTATGCTATTTCTATTACTAATCATGGCCTGATTTCAGGGGTTCACAACATTGCAAGGAGTATTTTAAATGTCAATGACTTTATGGATAATTTACTCATATGTAAAGTATATGTTAAAATTTTATAAGCTTTAAAATACTTCTTTTAGATTTAACGTTATAAACAATAAATTTCTTAACAAATGATAAGGTTGCCTATGTGTTTATCTTTAAGGCTCAACAAGTTATGAAAACTGTGTTGCTTCATTTAATTTTATAGTAGATTTCTCTTCCAATTCCAAGATTTAATTTTAGATTCTGAGTAGATCGAAGAAGCTAGTGTTTTTACAATGATGTTTCAATGTTTATACATGTATTCGTACAGAAATACTTCCCTATCCTTGTAAAACACTGCCCTGATGACGTATTGTTCATCAACTTTTGACTTTACTGGTCTATTTCAAAAATTTAATATTAAATTTGAAAAATGTGTGTAAAAAAATTTAAAGAGAAAGGTTCAGAACAAATATTGTATGTTTTTTAGTTGCGTGGAGATGGTAGGAGATGCGCTAGAATAATTTAGCCTATGGGCACCAAAAAGCTAAATACGCTACTGGATGAATGATCAAATTTGTATAAAAAGTTACATAGTAATAAGTCTTAGTATCACCAAGTTGTCGAAATTTGACCTGAATAACAATATTATTCATTTTTGTGTGATTGTTTACTGATATTACATATTATTTCGATATACACGCATCGAACTTAAATGTTAATGTAAAAGTTATTTTGTTACATACAACATTTACGAAAAATGAAAATTAATTTTTATATAATCTCTAACACCTAAAGAATATTCCATAAATGATTTCAAATTACAATAAAATAATGAAGTGGCTCTAATTATTATAAATCAACATTAATTAGCTATAATATAATTAGTTCTAATGTTTATCGTGTCACTTCACGTCAGTCACGGTTGAAAAATGCGCCAAAATTTAGTATACCGTATAAAATTTGAACCCAGTACCGTCGCATCCTTTTTTTATTAGACCACTAGACTACAAGAACAGCGTTGAAAGAGGTTAAAATAGTAGGTATTTAATATAATACCAGAAAATATAGAATTTTCAAAATCGAAAAATTAGAAAACTATTGATACACGCGGAATTACCGTCGTACTCAGCGTTGAAAAATACACAAGGTGGAAAAAACCAATATCAACCTTCTTGAGTGTATACTTACCGTGGTCGACATTTTGTTTGGTCAATTTAACACAGGGGTGTATTTAAGGGAGGTGCACAAAAGGCCTGTGCCCCATCCATTGAAATATTTATACTTTTTGTAACATTACACATTTTATATTACATTTTGTATTTTATTGATTAATTTTTTTTATTTTTGTTTGATATGATTATATTAATCAAAAAAGTTATATTATCATGTCCAAACCATAACCATTACTAAGTAATGTTATCACATTTTCACATTATACATTTTATTAAAGACGTGGTAATTAGGTGTTATGTTTCTATAAAATGCATTATTTTATATTTATTTTAGATTCTAAATGGTGCGCAAAAGTTATTGTTTTTAAAAAATGTTTTTTTTTTTTTTTAGATATGCTTGTTTGAAATTTTCAATGAGCAACTTTTGGAATCAGTGCTTGTCTCTAGGTCTAGATGGTAAATTAGAGTGGTCATTTTTCGAAACTATCCAAAATTTGAAAACAAAACCCTGTGAAACTTTTTTTTTTAATTTAAGCTTTTATAAAAATTTAGTAATAGAATAACAATAATATGAAAAATCTTTTTTGAAAGAAATTTTTTAATAAGTTAAAAAAAAATGTTGTGATTTTTTCTCACTAAAAAGTTTTTTCCTTGTTATAGGGGAATATAAAATTGGCTATCTATGTAAAAAGTATATATTTTTTTTTTATAATTAGAACCTTTGTAATTTCTAAGTAAAATTGTCTTGTATAAACTGAAGCTCCACTCACAATCGTTTTATTGAAGAAAAAAATTATCATTTCTTTAAAATTTAACACACCCACCATGTCTTATCTAAGGATCAAAGAATACTCAAGATGCGAAATTGTGCCCCTACCATTAGACACTTTTAAATACGACCTTGATTAGACGTATATTTGAGTAAGGTATATTAAATGTTCAAGTCTTAATAATATCAAAAATTACAATTTTATGAAATAAAAACTTACAAAAAACAGAAATTTCTAATATTCTCAAAATGATATACATTACTCAAAATTAATCAAATGTTTTTGAAATTTTTATGAAGTGTTCTTGTGACTTTTTTAGTAATTGGTGCCTTGGTTAAAAACTTAAGTTTTAATTAAGCTCAATAATTTTTGAAGTTATGTTAAAAAACATAAATTAATATACGAAAAACTAGTTAAAATATTTGATTTGAAATTACAATGACATTCGATAAATTAAGAATAACACTATTATTGACACAAATCCATTGAATATTTGGTAGATTATAATCATCTAATATTAAAAATTTAGAGTTAGATTTATTATACATGATATTATGTATAACAGTGGTTCTCAACCGGTGTACCGCGGCACACTACTGTGCCGTGAAATCAACTGTGTGCCACGAGAAATATCTGAAATTTGTCATAATTCATAATATTCTAATTATTATATTTTTGTCATATGTGTGTGCGCATGTTGGCAAGTTTAACGTTTATTCGATTAATAATATTTGTTATAATAACTATACTTGTGTTTTTAGTTCATTTTACATAGTTAAAGTAAAATTTACACAATTGAATTCTCTTCTCTTTTCTTATACCAACGTCCTAGTAGACTATTAATTATTCAAATCATAACACCAATTGATAAAATTGTGACTATTAAATGTCAACCAATTGTGCAGATTAGACAATATATGTGTAGTACCACTCTACAGTGTACAGTTTTAATTCAGATGGATGTCTTTAACGAAGACTAATGCCCTCTTATGGTTACCAAAGTAGTTGTTGTCAAGTGCTTGAGTGTGCCGCAAAAATGTGTAGCTTATAATAGTGTGCCGTAAACTAAAAAAAGTTGAGAACCACTGATCTATAACATTGAAATAATTATTATCAAGGCTCGAGACTTCTAGCATTTGCATATTTGGTTATAAAACTCTAAAAAATTGCACAGTGAGCTACAAATCCGTTTCATACTAAAAGTAATGCAGCTTTAAAATTTTTTAGTGCATATTTTTACATATTTTAGGGTTGTTGCCTTTTTTCTGCTATTTTTATAAGTATCATGCTATTTATTACATATAATTTGTTAATCTGAAAAAAATGAAGTAATTTTGTGGTTTGTACTTAGTGAGCGGCAAGTGTTGCTTTAAATTCCTATTTTACAAAAGTTGCGTTCACATTAAGGTTGTTCAGTGTAGACACCAATTTGACTTAAAAACTATTTTGTTCGTTCGCTTTTATAATATAAACGTGGCTTTATCTAATTTATCGACACCACGTCGCCTCTTACCAAGTAATTTATACTTTATTGTTTACCTACGTATATATTTATTGTATATCTCGAACTTTAATTGTTTCTTTAATGAACACGTAGTGTTTAAGAATTTAGTATTTAGTAAGTCTTAGGTATATGGAAATATTTTTAAGGAGTAGATTATATAAATAAATATTTTTAGAATTTGAAAAAATCAAAAAAAAAAAATTTTAACTTTTTTAAGCATATTCAATTTTTTATTGAGCATATTATAGTGCATATTTTACCATTTTTTAAGGCATATTATAGCGCACATTTTATGGTTTTTTAGTGCTAGACGTCTCGATCCCTGATTATTATATACAGCAGTATCAGAACTCGGTGCCGATAATTAATGAAAAATAGTTATTACTTATTTCTATAAACTCGAATGAATTATTATGTAGAGATAGTCGGCTGCTGGGGAACATATTGGTTACAGCGATAAGTACACTACCACCTCCAGTATCAGAACCGCGTATGCAACGAAATATTTGATATCGCAACGAAATATTTTATGTTTAGAGCAGAGTCCAATTTCAGTGTCGATTACGTTGTTTTATAACCAGGCTTCAGAAAAAGTAATAACATCGTGATCGGACAGTGCAAGGTTACGGGTAAATATTATATTCAACTTAGTGTTGATATCACGTACGTTCTGGTAGTAAATAGATAAATCATTTAAAATTACGGTTTTATTTTTGTTATATCATTTTTTAAACAGTCGGCAATCCGTTAAAATATTTAATAAACAAATCATTTTCACCTGCATCTCTCCGAGATTTTAATTCTGACATAAGAAACGAAAAATATTTACGTTGTTGTACAGTTTGGTCAGATGAAATGCAAATCGTATTTAGATTAGGTATTTACCTAATAGTTTCCTTATTACTTTTAAAACTTCGAAAACATAAGCTAGATTAGGAAGAACAATACGTAGTGTACGAGGCTTATTAGTGAGACTTTATCAAGTCTATGTAAAGACACTGGGTTAGGTGGTATACCGATGGCGTTAATTGATAAATATATCCTTGACTAGCTTGACTGGTGTCCAGAAAAAAAAGCAAATGAAAAAAAAGCAAAGAAAAAAAGTATTGGAAAAAAAAGCAATAGGAAAAAAAGCAACCGAAAAAAAAAGCAAAAATTTTATTCTGACGTCTACACAGTTTAGGTGTACATAACTTAATCTAATCATACGTCGCGTACCGCGCTGAAGGGCGAAGATAAAATCCAATTATGGGTTAAATGTCAAAATACCAAATAGTGATGATGTGGTTATCTTAATTTTAGGATTTTCCACACGTTTGTAAAAGTAACACATATTTTATCGGAAATTTTATCGACTCATGTTTTCTGTACAATATTTGTTAGTTTCGTGTGCTGCATGGAGATCTTTGTCCAATTTTATTGGAGTACTTAGTCTCAGTTATTCAATATTTTACTTAGTTTTATTACATTTGCATTTATTAATATGGAAGTAATAAAATCAAATAAAAATAATATCAAAATATGTTTTGATGGTCATATGTACAGTGTACACTAAACATTACGAAACGCAAACAAATATTGTGTGGCGAAGTTCTAAGGCATCGTCTTTAAAATAAAATAAAATAAAAAATATGATATTAAACATGTCAACCTTAACTTTATATAATTTTTTTTTTCAATTGCTTTTTTTTCCTAGATTCGTCTTGACTATAAAAGTGTCTTGAGTTTGATCTACTTTTTATACTCGACTCCGAGATATACTCGACTTTTTATATTTATATATTTATTAACTTCCTTCGTTCAGAATCGTTTTATTGAAGAAATGATTTATCGTTTCTTTAAAATTTAATACGCCCGTCAAGAGAATACCACCCATCGTGCGAAGTACACCCATCGTACAAAGTTTGTCCGGCTTTTTTAAAAATATAAATTAAAGAATATCATAAAAATAAAAATAAATAACTACAATTATAAGGATTTTACAACAATTTTGTTTAGTTATATTCAGTGCCGGCGGTAAAGTCATTGGCGCCCTGGGCGAATAAACGAATAAGCGCCCTTCCCCCCATTATTATATATATATATATATATAATATAGCCATATAGGAATAATATAGGAAGCCATAGGAATATTGTTTTTTTATTTTAAATATGTATTATTATTAATATTTAAGGATTATCTATTGTTTAATAATTTGTTTTGTTTTATTATATCTTAATATAAATTATTATTTGTTATTTGTTGTTGTGACTTTAGTCCTTAATACAACGTTTATTTAAAATATACCAAAGGAATATTGTTTTTATGTTTTAGTAGTATGCTATTATATTTATATATTATATTACGTTCCTACTCTTACTGAAATGTATTCCTCTATATTATAATATATATGGGAATGGAACGTTTCGGCGCCGACATTACATTAGGTAGTCATTCTAACATTTCCAATCGTCTTTTAGTTTATGTTACCTTTTAAAAGAACAACAGCAAGATTACCTAATTTAAAGCAAATGTTATCTTTTATGTTTTTAGTAAAAACACTAAAAACTCGATATTTCCAAACATTTATAAAATGCACAAAAATATCAAAATATTTTAAAATTTATATCACCTTTAGAAAATGGTTTACAATACAATGGTAAAAATTTTCTTAGGTCCTAATAATAATTATTCTTTTTCAAATTAGAACGATAAAAAAAAATGCAATTACATCATATTAATACAATCTACTATTGTAGTTTATAATTCATATATAGTAATAATATTTTTTTTTATAAACCAGATTTACGAGCTTAGTTCAGTTTTTATATGCTTTAACATAATCATTTTAGTATAATTTATGTAATAAAGTAATCTGTGGTGTACTTGTTATAATCTGAACTGATCCAAGCATTAACTGAAATCAAATTTCTGAGGGGAGGAGAGAAACGTATATAAATTGTTTACCCTAAAAAAAAATTTGGTCAAACTTCACCCTAAGGGAAAATTACTCTAGTATGTTAACATTTTGTGAAAATTTAAAGTTTTTAAATTAATTACTTTTAGAGTCATGACTAATTAACTATATACTTAATTTAATACAAATTATGTTTACTGCAAATTTTAAACATTTTATATTTAGCCTAAAACTAGTTGTTTTTTGAAAATTTTTGTCAAGTCTG
>JAIPRM010015448.1:0-10140 GCA_025469315.1 Stegophylla sp. TES_Ste_2020 | reverse complement strand
TCTAATTATTTTATTTTATTTTGAAAATTCAATATTTTCGGTTATTATACTACATACCTACTAATTCACCTACATCGTCAAGTTATGTGTTGCGGCCTAGTGGTAATGGAACCGGCCTAGTGCGCGATAGCACCAGGCTCGATTCCAGCCCGGCACTACGAATTTTTATTTTTATTTTTTTTTTTGTCTCTCTGGAAACACTTTTTCCTAAAGAAATACTCGTCCCCAAAAGTTTCGATCTGTATCTCTATAGAACCGGAATCGTACTCGGATGGTACTTCAGAGAGGTCATTTTTTCAATTTCTCAATACTTTTTCCAAAATTTTTTCCAAAAAAGTTTTTACCGTAAAATTGAAAATTACTTTTTGACATAACTCCTAGAAATAATTCAAGTTAGGGACTTGAAATTTTCTAAATATAGTCACGAAAATTTCGAAAAGATTTTTATCAATTTTGAGTTAAGCACGGCGTTTTGAAAATTTCGGAAATTTATTGAAATTATTTATATGAAATATATTAATTGAGAAAGGGGGAAAACAAGTGTTACATAAAAAAAAAAATTAGAAAATATTTATTTTTTTTCTTCATTTACTAAATTTTCTTGTACCAAAACATATTACTGTCTATCTATATTATTATTTAAGTCTTCATGATGTTTGGATAAAAACCAAGTTTTAAAGTCATTTTTCTCAAATTTTGAAAAACTATTGAAAATTTCGAAAAATGATCTCTCAAAAGTACAGTCTGAAGACAAAGTCTTATTCAAAAATTTTAACAACAATTTATATTCAATAAAGCATTTACGAATGCTTCGTTGTAAATTACAAGTCTCTTCACTCCACTGAAAATCTAAAATTGCACAAACATCATAAGATTCCCAGGTGAATTTATTTTTATTATCATTTTATTCATAAAAAGTTGTGTTGTATTAATTTTTGTAAATTTCAATATACAGGTATTTAATATTTTCATTTTGTTATACAAATTACGATTTTGGATTTGGTTTATTTTACATGAACCCAGGTTTCAAAAATTTTCAAATTCAAAAAAGTTTCAAAAATTCAAAAATTAACCAATTAAGTACCTATTTATTAGAAAATATGTTGTTTTAATATTAATTATTATTTTTAAGAATAATGTGTACTTATGAAAGCCTGAAATTCACTGAACGCGCTTAAGACTGAGAACGAACATTTTCAAAATCCCAATTACGTGTACATTTTTATACGCACGTGAAGAGAACAAAAACTATATAAGCCCTCTCGGGAGGCGCAGGTCAGCAGTTCATTCTACTTAAATAATATTACATTCCTTTCCGTCGTGATTTTCTGCGCACTGCACTGTTGACAATATTCTGCGAACAAAATAATAATAACGAAAAGCAAAGAAATTATATACTTTTATGACTTTACATCGAAATTCAGCCCTTGAAACCCCCGTAGATTCCTCATCACAACCACGAGGGTTCCACGAATTTTAAAACCACATCACACACAATACCACCGTGCTTTTCCGTGTACTTTTCTTTATAGTTTTCCCTCAACGAGGACCAGTATAGGCAGTATATATTAAATCGAATCACGGATCACGAATTTAGCTCTCAGATATTTGAAACCAATTGTTTTTTAGAAAAACAGTTATGAGTCTCGAAGTTGTTCTAATCAAGGTTTTCTAATCAATAGAAAAACAGTTATGAGTAAAATCTCGAGGTTTTTCGAAAAACATTAAAATAAAATATATTTAGGGTCTTCAAAATTGAATTCAACACTTTTAAAATGTGTTTTTTTTTTTTTTAATTTTTCAAAATATTATTATCATATATTATGCAATGCACGATTACCACCGATTATAGTTCAAATATGGCGAGGGGGGGGTGCAGTCGGAGGTGGAGTTCCGTCGTGTACAAAACATTTTCAAAAGGGAATTGTGGCTGCAAAATTCTGGAAACCTCTGATTTTAACGCGAATCGGGTGGTCCTAATCTCATTGTATGCCGTTGTTCGACTCTTCGAGTTAGAGGTTGGGTTGGGTTGGAAACTTCGAGAAACTCACAAAGTGACCCGCCGAACCATCTTTCTCCACTGCGTACTTATGCGCAGTAAATTAGTAAATAATAGTGATTCTATTATCCAGAGAGAGAGAGACCTTAGAGAGGTATCTGTTGTGATTTTGTAAATACTCAAAATTTTCTCCTCGATTTACACAAATCCTTTATAATAGAAATTTCTATTTTTTATTGACTCTTTAGGAAAATCTAAACACTATTTATTATGCATTAATCATCGACGTTCACATCATTATATTGTAATAATTATTTTAAACTCAATTGTTTTTCAATTTTATCGAACTCAATTGTGTTTAGTATTTAGCTAATTATTATTTATCTGTACTTGTACGACCTTCGTGCACGGATCTCGTCGTTTTATATTCCAAGTGAAAAGGTAAATATCGCGTAACTAATCGATTTTTTTTTTTTTTTTTTGCGCATGTTGCAGACAACATTTGGAAAACCGACTTGGATTTTTTGGTTATCGGCGGACACCAGTCCGGGCAGTCCAACACCACTTTGAAACTTCACATCGAACCCAAGACACAATCGGTACTCGTCCCGCAGTCGTCGTCGTCATCACCGGCGGCCAGTAGATCATGTAAGTGTCACGTTAATATCCTTCGTAAATATTATGCCAGAATTGGTCGCTTATCGAATTCGTCCTGGAACCTTAGAACATATTATTTTGAATCCTTTAACCCAGAGGTTCCCACACTGCTGTGGGTCGTGACCCAAAAGTGGGTCGCAATTAAATTTTTGGTGGGTCGCGTTAAATTTTAGTTTCTGAGCGAAGTGAAGAAGCTATTTTTTTTCAGTAAACACATTTTCGTATAGAAATATTTTCCAAAAGTTTCACAATCAGCAACTTTTTAAATCAGAATTTTCCTCTAGACGGTACATTAATAAGACGGTTATTATTCGAAATGCTCAATAGATTTTCAAAATCTGAAAAAACTGCCTTAATGTAGACGAAAATTCGATTAAATTTTTTTTAGAAATTTAAATATAGGCTTTAGACAATAATATGAAAACTATTTTTGTGGAAGAAATTTTTTTTTTTTTTTGAGCGAAGAATTTAGTGCGAATTAAGTCCGACTTTTTATATGTACAATTTCATCTTTTTTGTTATATTCATTTAAACGTATATACTTGTAATTAATTTTAGTATTTATCACACATTTTTTGTAATAAATAAATGAATAATTATAGTTATTTTTACAGTTGTACATATTATTCGATAAAAATTTAAATATAAAATGTTTTTTTTTTTTTTTATTCAGAATCTTATTTATTTTCGTCATTCAACAAAAAGCAAAAATAAAATTATTTGATTTTTCTATAAAAAAAATATATATATATTCAACGATACTAAACAATGTTAACTTATAAAATTATTTATTAAAAATTTAACTATACTGACTTTGCTTGTATAAAATAATCATACATAAAATTATTCTTGTGACTTATTGTGTGGTTCAATGGATTCTAAATCTCTCTTTTCACATATTCCTCATCTTCTTATACACATATACGTATAATGTAGAAAATAATATAATTTTCATCGCCTTCCTTAGGGCCTCAATGTCAATGGACACTTTACAAGAATTCATTGAATAGAAATTTCATTTAGCAAAATGTAACTGCTTTTTTTTGTGAGTTAAAACATTTTTATAACGTTATTCGTGTAGTAGATAAATAAAATTTAGCGTCGCATATTCGACATAATGAATTGATTAAAGCATTTTTTTAAGTTTCTTTAAAAATTAAAAAGGATAATTCAGCATAAATATTATGTTACGGGTAACTTTCAACAACAATACTTATTTTTTTCAATATATATCTTATTTCTACTATATTATCATTGTCAATTATAATTTTTGTAATGAATGGTCTAACTCTAATGTTAAATATTTCATGAAATAGTGGGGCAATGTTGAAATATTATGTTTATTTTAACCGCGATATATTTCTGAATCATTAGAGATATTATAATATTGTATAGTTAAAAGGATTTCTTTTGTTCAACGCTCATTAAAATTCCATAAATATTAATAAAGGGGGTTTCCAGACACCCAGAACACCCCCCCCTCTGGTTGTGCCACTGTCCGTCAATTTAATTAGATCAAAATGATATATTCATAAAATTTATAGAGTTGCACTTGTTGTGATAAATATTTGAATGGCGATCGAGTTGATTTTATTAAAAGGAATTTCGTCCGTTATTGTAATAATATTTAGCGTTTAAAGGTGGGACTCCGTGGTTGGTGCACTTATCTAATATCCAGCACGGAAATACTGTGGTGGGCGGTTAAGCCTATGCTATTATATTCAAATTTAACAATCCGATTTTTAAAGCTTATACTTATTTTGAGTTTTTTTTCGCCTCCATGCATGTGTACGTATTTTTTTTTTTTTTAGTAATCCATCAACATTTTCATCGACACGGAACACGTGATTTATTATTGGCGATTTCGATAATATTATTATTAAGTCTTTGTTAGAATCAAAAAATAAATATACTTTTTTACCGTTATTCATATTGAAATATTCGATTTAAACGAAACGTGTGAGTAATTTATTAATATACGTCTTGTGACTACCATGCGATTAGTGTTGACTCAAAAAAAAAAAACGTTTTATAATATTTACTTTGGGAAAATCACCGGAGTGTTAAATCAAATATTAAACATTTTAAATAAATAACACACTATTTTGCTCTTTTTGAAATCATATAATCTCGTTACGCGAAGGGCCTCTCTAAATGGAATGTTTTTTTTTTTTTTTTTTTTGACGATTGAAACGCGTAATTTGGCTTTTAACTGCATTTCTATGGCTATGAAAATAATAATAATAAAAAAAAATTGAACGCTGAAAATTCAATATAAAAAAAATATACGCGTACTCACAAATTTGTGGATCTAGTATTTCTAAATCGACTTTTTTGTGAAAAGTCACTTTTTTTTTACATAAAATGTTTTAGATTCTGAACGAAGTGAAGACAGCTAGTGTTTTTACAATGATGTTTATTATTTTTTTTTTCTTCTGTGTACAACTTTTCGTATGGAAATACTTGTCCAAAAGTCTCGATCAGCAACTTTTCGAAACCGGATTTTCCTCTAGATTGTACCTTAAAGAGGTCATTTTTTGAATTTCATTAATTTTTTGAAAAATACTATCCGAAATTTGACAAAAACGACTCGGAAACCATCATTTTTTGATCCGAACTATATGAGAAAGCGTTTGGCGCAAGAAAATTTTGGAATCGTTGTATAAAATTTCCATATATGTCCAGGACACCCAAAACACCCCCCCCCCTCGGTCGCGCCATTGATATTCATGTTACAATAGACACAATTAAAATATATGTATCATAAATACGCCACGTTATCAATAAACCTCGACATAATTTATTTTTCCCGCGGTTTTGACAAACAAAATGGTTTTTTTTTTTTTTTTTTTAAGCTGTAACTATTATATATTTACCTATTGTCTAGACGTATTATTGTCGCCAATAAAAAAAAATATTCAACAGCTCCTTGTAGATATAGTTTTATGTACAAAATATGTGTACAATATTATTAACAACTTAAATTATAATACGGATGAAGAAAATGAAAACAGAACTTTGAACTATTTAGTTTTTAATTATCGTTTCGCCATTATATAAACGACAATACCTTAATGAAATTCGACTATTGCATAATTTTAAAGTACAATAACTACTGACGCATAAATTATTCTCATTATCGCATTATTTTGCGCTAGAGAAGGTTTTCAGCACTATGAATTTGATAGTATAAAAACGGTTCAACAGAAGTTTAGCGATAATAATGCGCGTTACAATCAGCATTGTAAAGTATTCTAATATAAATCTATTTTTAATACGTTTTTTGGATTTGAATACTATTCTAAATAATTTTTAAAACAATTATTCGAATACGCATTCTGAATATAATATAATTTTAGTATTTTTATTTTATATTTTAATATAATTTTTTCGGGAAAAAAAATAATAACTTGTTTTTATAAATAATATAAAATATAAACAGAATGACATGGTAAAAATTTTGAAAAAAGTTATGACGTTCAAATATTGAAAACAAATTCTATAATTAATAAAATTTTATGTAAAACATAATATAAAAATAGTTATTGGTAATTAATAATGTAAGATTATAAAATGAAAACAATTATATTTCGGACGTATTCGAATAATTTTTCCAAGTATTTAAAATGTGTATTGAATATATTTTTTGAAAAGTATTTCGAATAACTTTTCATCCGTTTATTCGAATAAACGTATTTTGAATACGAAATAAAAGTATTCTCTTTACAAGATCGGTCACAATGATAGAGAGTTTTCATTGAATACATAATTAATTTTTCAATAACCAGAAAAAAAAAAAAAAAAAAAAAAAATTATAATTTGTATTTTTATTTACAATTTACTACCAGTTGAATAACCAGTGTGGGGCTTGTCGTTTCGGTCGAATTCAGTATTTATATTCTATTCGCCGAAACTATAATAGCAAACCGTGAGTACGTTACCACCTATATAGGGTGTAAAATATATCAACTCAAACGTTAAATATTTTCCTACGGACGATTTTTGTAAAAACGAGATTCAAAACGCTTTTCACACTAGACCGGCGGCGGCGGCGGCGGCGGCGTTCGTAACGGCATAAAACTATTAGTGCGTCATGGCGAAACGAGAACACGAAGCCACATATTTTGTAGTCGAGTGGAAAAACTAACGTTTCCGAGGTCGATTGAAAAGCACACGGCCAAATGGAATGACGGCGTGTTAAGCTCCGTTAACCCAATATCGTGATAAACGACTCATCCGAAAACTTTCCGTCTCGCAGGCGTTTCGTGAGAGTGTTTAAACTCGCCTATAAGTATATATTGCATGTATGTTGAGAATGAATCATCTCGACTCGGGCAGAATACCTTGTGGTGGAGAGGGGAGGGGAGGGTGTGGGTATGACGTCACAATTACGTTTCGTAGGTCATTTATTACGATGCGCGAAACGCGTTACGTGCCATATTATATACCGAGACCGTGTGCCGACGAGATTTACAGAGAGACGTGAGCTGACGGTGAACAGTACATTTTACCAGCGTTTAATTGGGCGGCGGGACCATTTTCCTCCAAAAAAAAAAAAAATAAAGTACTTTTTCCTCCACAGATAAAATCACCATTCTCCTCCAGTTTCCATATTCCTCCAAATATATTATTTTTCTGCGGATATATTATTATGTAATTGGACAAACATTTTAAATAACTGTGTATGATATACTTTCATGGACGGGGGGGGAGGGGGGCTGCTTCGAACGATATATATTTATATATATATATATATTGCGAAAAATCAGAAGTATTCAAACACAAAAAAAAAGTCCAAAGATTATAAATGGCAAATAAACGCCGAGGAGCTAAGGATAAGGCAGTTATATAGTATTGGAAAAAAGAGAAATTACTGAGTAACTATTGAAATTCTAACCGATCTATATATTATATATAAATATTATAAAAATTTCATTTGCTTCTTTTGTTTTTGGATTTACATTTTTTGGGGAAAATGTCAAATAATTACGAAAATATTTATTGTTTAATTTCTGTATACCTTTCTATAATTCAGAGTATAGGTACCTATATTAACGAATTATTTTTTTATTATTTATAAAACATTTAATTTATTTTTACCTTTTTAAAATTTATATAATTCTACAGTTAGATATATTATTATTTATCAAACTTCTCATTTTTCATTTTAAATTTTTGTATAAGTACCTTTACGTATAATTTTCTAAATTCACTGAATTTACTATAAATTTATATAGTCATAATAGAATAAAAATAAAAACATGATAATATTATAAATATTAATAACATATTGATTTGTATTTATGAACTATTTACTTTTATTCTTTCTTTTTCATCACATTCATAATATTATGATATTAAAATAAGTTTATTACATATACATCTCAGTGTTTTCAAAAATCAGCGATTTGAAAATTTGTTTTGAATAACAGTAAGTATTATTGTCAGTGGAGGAAAACGGGATAGATCTTTTTTTGGAGGATAAAGACAGTGGAGGAAAATGGAATCTGAGTTTTGGAGGAAAAGGGTTAGATTAGGTTAGGTTATGTAAACCTTATTTGACAACTGTTCGGAACGGGTAAGAAGTCCTATGCAGGTACTTCGATCTTTATTCGAATATTTTAGGAAAACAATATTAAGTCTATGAATATATTTATCGAATTAACGAATAATTTTATGTAATTTTTTTTTCTTTTTTTTTTGAAATGTTATATCACTTTTCTATCCGATATTAAGTGTTTTGTCGTGACGGAAAACGCCGTTTAACCCTAGAGTTTGATTTTTTTTTTTCCGCAGATACCTCGGACACGGACGGCACAATGTCGATCGAGTTCTTCAACTACGCCATGGCCTTGTTCATATATTGCGGACGTTACGCGTCCGTGTTCTGGGAGACCAACAAGTGTTTCGCCACGCTGTTTTCCGTCCAGCTATTCGCCAACGCCATACAGTGTCTGTCGCTGTATCTGTTCACGTGTGTCCTCTACAAGGTGACGTATATTGTTTGAACCGTTAATTAAAAATTAGTACGTATCGTAAATAATTGTACTGAGTAGTAAATATAATTGAAAATTTTTCGAACTATCCACAAAACATATTGTAACCAGTCAACCAGTGAGTAGTCCCCCGTCTCCCTAACATACTTATAATATTTCTGTGACTATCAAATAAGATTTATTACATCATAAATCTGTTTAATATTCTCTATAACGGATTTAAATTGTTTGCATGGACAGCCGTTTGAGACGCAATAATATTATAAACTTAAAAGCTTGTTAAAATTATTCACTCGGCCGAAATTTACGAAAAAAATGTATGAAAATTGAAAAATAAGTGGAAAAAATTTTAATACCTAAGTATCAAGTTTAATTGAAAATGTAAAATTTTTTTTTTCTCTTTTTGAGGGAAATTATTATGGTGATATATAAAATCTAATAATATAACATAAAAAATTAACTTTTTAATTTACTAATTTAAATAGTAAATAAAATAAAAAATTAAACATGAATTCAAGTGGATCACTCTTTTGTTTTAGCCAGAAAAAATGAACAATAATTATAATACACAAAATTCGTACGAGTTAATTACATTTTGCAATATTGCGAATTAATTATGTTAGCTGGTAAAATCATAGATTTACGTGATACGTTTGTAAATAAAATAATATGTGTCCAAGATAATATTATTCTAAAATATCAAAATTTTAATAATTCAAAAACTGTTAGTTAGATTTTGATTTTAACACATAAAAATTCACAGTAGAATAACCTGAATAAAATTCCGTAGTAAAAACAAGGGTGTGCCAACTGAAAAACAAAAATCCTTAAGGTGACATGAAAAAATGAGTTGTGGAAAACGCAGTTTTCATAAGACACGCTTAAAAAAATATTACCCTCGTGTGTGTGTGTGTGTGTGTGTAAAACTTTAATAAGTCAATAATTATAATTATTAAATGTATTATTGTACTATAATTGTATTGTTGTACTTAATGATTTTTTATTCAAATTACAACACACACTTTTTTAATTAAATTAAATTTATCTAAAACTAATTTTTATCATCATTAATTGAGATATCTACTTCAATGTACAGATAAAAATTTTGTCTACAGATAAAACACTAAGAGCTGTTGTACACCAATACAATATTATACTCTAGTATAATTGGATTTATAAAATCTTTGCCGACTTGATATTTAATCGACGAAAATGTCGTCGTCTGGCAAAAGAAGTTTGCAGGAAAAACAGATCGTGGCCATAATTATTTCTATTGTTTATTGTACTTTTCTCGCCACTGGTTGTTTCCGGCTCGTCCCGTGTCGTTTATGAAATTAAAAAAACAAGACATTATACCTAACGATGGCTGACTGTAAGTTGCGTCCCAATGTACCTTTTTGATGTAAATTGCGTCCCGGATATTTTTTGGGGTTACGTAAATTGCGGCCCGGATATTTTTTGGGTATATGTAAATTGCGTCCCGTGAAT